>CALSCE010010635.1:4119358-4147914 GCA_943593645.1 Bovichtus variegatus
AAAAAAAAAAAAAAAAAAAAAAAAGAAAGAAAGGGAAAAAAAAAAAAAAAAAAAAAAAAGGTAGGCCATTGGTTCGTTTGCCGAGAGGTCCCGCCTAACCTGATGGGCTGGGGCCCGCAGGGAGCCCGTCAGTCATCCAGGATGACCTTGACAAAACTGGCCACGTCTGTGTCTTTGGAGTCATGCACGGTGAAAAAAGGATGTTGCTGCATCAAAAGAAGGAAGAAAACACTTAGGGCTCTTGAATGACAAAAGAAATCATCTAATGATGTTGTTTTTAAACTTGGGGAATAAACACATCTTAGTCTTAGTGGGTTAACTGGGTAAGTCTGGCCTCTTGTGGACAAAAGCAAGAACCAGAGCACACTGATCAGAAAGGGACTTTGATAGTGGCAAAGTAGCATAACGCATAATAATATTTAATATTTGTGTCATCGTTTAAAAGTAAGAAAAAAAAGAAAATCTTAAAACTACTAACCATTAATTCTGTATAAGCTGGTCTCTCATTTGGCTTCTTCCTTAAGCTGTAAAAACAAAGAGATGAATGCAAAAGTGAGAAAAACAGCAAATACCAAAATACAAATTGCATTACAACTTCATATTAAAACTCATCTAAAAATAGTCAAGTGACATAAACGTCAACTCCACAGACACTGCAGTGATGCCACCTCTTTCAGTTAACACAGCGCAAACACTGACCCCTGCTGGGCCTCAGTGCCGCACACAGCAAGGAGAACGAGGAGCCTAGCACACATTTGTCATCGGGTGCGAGACTCACCACTGGGAGATGAAGTCTACCATCTCTGGGGAGAAACGGTCGGTGGGCAACTGTGGAGATGGCTCGTCCACCACCTGTTTGAGCTGCTGGAACGGGGTTCCCCATGAGTCATAGGGGAATTTCAAAATGGCCAGTTCAATCTAAGAGAGACAGAAGAAGGCTGATTTAACAAGGATTCTGCAATGTTTGAGAACGCTAGGTGAGCAACACCGCCTACAGCAACTGAAGCTACGTCAACAATTAAAAAAAATGTATTTACTCTTCTGTAAAAAGTTCGGCAATATGTTTGGTGTACGATTATATACTTGTATGTACATTCTGTGAATCTGTAAGCCATGTTATATACTATCCGAGAACAGCATGGACTACTACCGACCTGGCATCAACAGGGCACAGGTATCCACACTGTCAACGGACACCATGACTCAGCATTAGTGCTGCTGGAAACACGAGGCACCAGTGGGATCTCTTTTGACAATGTTTAGTAAATGTGTTCATTATCGTATAGTAATTATCATGGGGACAAAACATACTTTTGTCGGGAATGCAGACTAACATGGAGTTGATATTTTTGGAGCATTATTATGAATAAAAATTAATAAAAAATAAGATGCTCATCAAAGCCTGAAACTTAAGAGGAATGCAGAATAAAAAAGCTCAAATTTCACTACTGGGAAACACTTATGTTTTCATTCCGTGTAACACACTTTTAATGCATATCATATAATAACTGTTATAATCAAATGGAGTATAGTTTAAAAAAAAAAAAAAAAAAAAAGGAGCATGTAGATTTTAGTGTTTGCCATCAAATCTAAAATAGTCTAGTAGTAGCAACACAGTGAATACACATTAAATAATTTATGATCTAGAAGGCAATTACTGTTGTGAACCTCAACCATGTTTTGTATCCACATTTAAACTAAATAAAAGAAAGTGTGGTGGACATGAGACGGGCAGCAATAACATGGATTCATTTCTCTAAAATGTATCACAAATGGCATCAGGAGCCACGTTTTAATATCCAACCCTACTCACCATCGTGATACCAAGACTCCATATGTCTGACTTGACACTGTAGCCTTTCTGGTTGAGGTCAGGGTTGATCCGCTCAGGCTGAAATGGAAATCATTAGCAACAGATTAAGTACCACCACTATCTGAAAATCATTTGAACAATAACCATAAACTATAATTATAATGTCAATGTTAGGAAAGCTTTACAAACTTTTTTTTCTTTAATTCTTTTTTTTAAATGCATTTAATAAACATACATAGACAGAAAAAAAAACACCACTCAAGAATTAAATAAGGCATGTGAAGATGAGAATAAGTGTAATTGGGTGAAGAAGAAATCTGTTGGCCAAGATGTGTTTTTCAAGAGAATTTAAAAAGTAACACGCTAGTTTTGTGAGCCTTTCTTCACAGAGGCAAGATGTTTGAAAGGTTTAGGACAATTGAGGCCTGATTAATATCTTTCTGGAATGCAGATTTTTGTTTTTCCAGACACTGACACAGGCAATCCCTCAGTACATTTCTAGAGAACCCACTTACCGCCATGTAGGGCTTGCAGCCTGCATCCATTGTTTTGGCCACAGAGTCCACCAGGTGGCCACTGATGCCAAAGTCACACATTTTCACTTGGCCCTGAGTGTTGATCAGAACATTGGAGGGCTTCACATCTGGAGACGGACATTGTTGGGAAAATGATGAGCGAGAACATGGCAAACAGGAAACTGAAAACTGTATAAACTAATGATCCAATTACCTCTGTGTATCACCGACAAGTTACTGTGCAGATGCTCTAATGCCTTGACAATCTGGAGTGAGAAAATTAAGGGAAAAAAAGGTTGAATTCTTCCAAGAATTATTACCCAGAACTTTAGCTGGAGGTGATTTCTCAATGAGTGTACAGGACGTACCGCTACTGTGATCTTGCCCAAGATGTCCTCTGGGATGTCTTTGCCTTTCTCAATAACCTTCTTATAGAATTTATCCAGAGACGTGTCCATCAGCTCCATACAGATCCAAACATCCCCCTAAAGAAATAAATAAATAATAATATTAATTCACTTAAAATAAGAGACAAGATGATCACACACAAACATAACATATGCAGCAGTTTATACCAGTCATACATATCATTGCTTATTCACCTCTCTGAAGAGGGCGCCATAGAAGGTCACAGTGAAGAAGCAGTCCACTGTCCTCATGGAAATGTCCAAGTCCATCAGAAGCCTCTTCTGCTCCAGAGTGTTGACGGTGGCACGGATCCTCTGGGGACACAAACATTACACATTGGGCTGCAGGTGTCATCCGCGGGCAGATAGAGCTTAAAAACCAAACGGTGTCCAGTGTCCTACAACCCCCCACAATATAACATGTCATAGATCCGATAGATCTCATCCAAATGTTTACAAGTTGAGCTCATACGTTGAATACATCTATGAGTCATGGTACTATTTTTAAAACGCACGATGCATTTACAGATCAGGTAACCCGAGTACAAGCTTCCCCAGCCCACCTTGACAGCCATGATAACGCCACTGGGCACATGTTTCATCTTGTCCACGACCCCGTACGCTCCCCTTCCCAGCTCTTCAATCTGCTCCAAGTCATCGGCCTTCACCACAAAGTTCTGCACGGAGGAGGCAGACGTTACATTAACGCGCGTGTTCAGGAAAGCAACAAACACAGAACAACATGTTTCAGAGGAACACGCCGCTAACGTTACCTGATCTCCAATTGTGACGCAAGCTTTCGAGTCAAGATCTCGAGGGGGCCTGCAAGGAGAGAGCAGAAGATTTAAGCACAAGCGACAGTGTGTGGTCAGTTTCATGTCACAATACTCAGTAATGGAATATTGAAAAATTGTGCATGCTCATTAGTATTCAGGAGATTAAATTGAAGCAAACATTGATTAAAGTCAGTGCCAAACATCTGCATTTCTGCACTGCATTTCTTTCTTTTTGCTTGACATTTACCTCGATAGAGATATAGCTGCAATAAGTAAATACCGGGCCAATATATTGTCCCTGCTGTCACTACCCCATTGTAAAAAAAAAAAAAAAAAAAAAAAGGAGCCTTACGCTGGTGCTGCTTGTGGCGGCTGTGCAAACACTTCTTTGGCCAGCTTCAGCCCAGGGTTCTTCTTCTTCCCTTGGAGACAAGAAATTAGAAAACCCATTACCATCTCAGCTTAATGATAGACATTCAGTGATCAATAAAGTTGTATTTAGCAACAACCACAATCTAGAATGATTAGCTGTGTTTTGTAGAAGGACTTAGGCAAATGGACTACACATCTACAGACTCTCATGAGCTCGTTCGTCTGAGTTTAGAGCGGAGGTTTGCCACAGCAGAGACCCCACGTTCTAATTTGGGCCATTAAGTGCAAACTTTACACGTTTTCATATATCCACATCGGTATTGATTGGGAATTTTATTCTATTCTGGTAGTAATGAGTTTTTCAAGGTTACAAATCAAGTTGCAGTTGTCTCCCACACGAACTGCAGCAAATGATCGGTTATCTGGAGATTAGGTGTACTCAAAGCTGAGGCCCTGCAACAGGGAGAAGGTGGACTAAATGACTAATCGACATTGGTATGATGACTCAAATGGAAGGAAGGAGGGTGCAGGGGAAGATTTATTTATTTATTTTTTTAAACTGTTATGATAGCTGCTATCAAATCAACTATCAATAGTTTTTTTTGTTTGGTCTCTTTCTTCTAAGTTCAGTTAACTTTTTTTATATTATATATCTGGAGAACAGTGCTTTAAAACTGCAGCTCTGGGACCTTTCCGTGTTAAATCAGTGACAGCAGTCCATTCATAAACACAGTTTACCAGCAGCCTTCCCACAAGGGGCTGCAAGTCCCTGCCAGAATGACACAGCTACCGGGCCTACGAGCAGCAACACAGGAAAAACAACTCAACTTTTCTTGACACGGACACTCGTGTTCAGCATGTTCACTCTTGTTGCAAGGTCGACAGGAAAAACACAACACTTTTCTTGACCTTTATCTGCGTGTGCTAGGACTTGGCCACAATTCCACCCACTGGGATATGATGAGAAACAGTTTAGACCTGGCTGGTTTAGTCCTGTTCTCATCTTGCTGCAACTAGGCTCGGGCCTGGGCTGTGCAATTATTCTACTCCAGTTCAGAGAAACTGGTTTAATGCACAAGCACCTTCACTTTAAAACTAATGCAACACATGCTCTTATTAATACTGTGGGGTTGTGTTTGCCATTGAGTGAGTCACAGTACTAGAGGAAGTACGTTTGGGTAAACCCCTCCTTGCTAGATTAGCAGGAAGGGAAGTGGAGTTTTACAAAGATTTTAGATTTTATGGCCAACCACTGAAACGTCAGACAGGTCCATTTTGTGCTGCAGCGCTAAAATAGGCCTACAGTGTCTGGACAGACCACGGTAGTCTCATGTGGTAGGGAGAGATTGAAGTGTGATTTACTCACACATGCTCAGTCAAAAATAGATGTTGCATTTCGTCTGCATGGGATAAAGTACGAGCACTCAAAGCTTTCTGATGAGCTGACAAATAAGAGCCTTTTGTTCATGGACCAAAATGAGTGTAGCACGCGAACATGTCAGCGCAGTGCAAAACATCCGACATGCAGAAAGCGTTTTTTAAGCGGTTCGAGATATCTAGAGAACTAACAAAATTATAATACTCTGTATGCAGTTTTTTTTTGTTTTTTTTTTAAATTAAGTCTGAGTTACTGCTAGACATATTTACTGTGGAATATTAATACACTTGAAATACTAGCTCCTCTTAGGTAGCAGTATGTAGTGTGTGAAGTGACCCTGTAGCTGGGAGTGTTTGGTGGGATATGAGTCACAGCCAGACAGACTGGACACATCCGCTTAAAAACACAACTGTCAGGACCCTTTGGGAAATATGATGTCACTTCACATGGCCTGCTTGCTGCTCACTGTCGCTGTTAGGGCCAGCTTCAGAACAGCTTTCTGCTGCAAGACCGGCCTGGTCCTTCAACTCAACCCGATAGGACACAATAGTGCCATGACATCAGCATCAGCTGCAGTCAAAGTATATTGAGGTAGCATAGGAAAAAGAAAAAAATAGGATGCCATTTCCCAGTGCTTGCTTGTAATGCATGGCATTGTCAGTGGTGTATTGTGAAATTCCCTCACATGGGAAGAGGCTTCTTAAGCTGAAGTATTTTTGATTGCAAGTATTGATCATTGTGTGTTTATCATATCATATCTACTACAGAAAGTAGCAGCGACTTGCTGTGCTTTGACAGGAAATGCAGTCATTCTTAGAAATCCAAAAGATGGAAACTAGCCAGAGTGCAGTATGTAATGTGAACAAGAATTCCTGGATTGTGCATGGGATCAAAGTGTCAATAGCTGTGTGGCCAGTCACCATCAGGAAGCTCCAGCCTCAGAGTGGGTCCATATACAGAAAAGGATGACTCATGCACATATAATCTTCCACACAACCCTAGCAGTGCTGTTAGGGAGAACCCAATCTCCAAACATGCCTCCGCAATACCATCAAAAGCCCTTCAATGCACTTGGGCCCACTCCTCCCTTGACCATGGAAGGCACAACTCCTTGTAGTGTAGTAGAACAAAAAACAAAAAAAAAAAAAAAAAAACACAAAACACTTTTCACAAAGACCCATCAGGCCTGCTTTGGTGCACACAATTATTACAGCACATAACCTGTGTAGCAGCTATAGAGAATCTGCTTGCAGCCAGTGAACTGTCAACAAAAGAGAGGCTGCACTAGGTATTGGTGCTGCAAGTCAAAACATGCCATGGTAGGCTAAAGGCTGCGATTGCCTGAGCAGCAGCACCCAGCCAATCTACACAGCCCTCTCAAAACAGTGTGTACTCCCGACCATGGTAACGCTAGTATGATTGTGTAACAGCACAAGCGGTGAACTTGAAATGTAAATTGACATCATCATCATCATGCAGTGTGTGTGTGTGTGTGTGTGTGTGTGTGTGTGTGTGTGCCGCAGAGGAAGGACCTTGATTTTTCCAAGGTGTGTATTTTATTCAACAGTGTACAGTGATTACACAGCACACACTCGCTGACTGACTGGCGGAAGCCAAGTGTGTGATAGCGCCATGGGCATCGCAGTCTGTTTTAAAATAAAAATAATTTCCTCCACCGGGGCAAAAAAAAAAAAAATGCATTTACATGGTCCCAGCGCTAAAAAAAATATATATATATATATTATTGCGGGAATACACTGGCCAAACCTAAAAAAAAAAATTTTAAAAAAAGGAAAAAAAAAAGGGGACTCAACACTATCGATCAGTCCTGATCAGGAAGTCGAAAAATACTAAACACCTGTGGTCCCACTTTATCGTAAGAGAGAAACTAATCCCAGCGCGGTGATTACCAGCTGAGGGGCAAGTTGGTTGACAATCACAGTTTGGCAAAAGTCCTTTATTGTCGTGAAAATGGTGTTAGCTAACCACAACACGGGAACTTAAACGAAGACGCGAGGTTAGCATTTAGCTAAAATATTAATAATAACAAATGTAATTTAGCACACGAGCAGTAAGTGTGTGATGAATACCTCCAGACACCAGTGTGTCTAGAGACTTCGTATAATGTTAGAAAGCAGGAAAGACATGCTGGCTAGCTTCTTTTTTTCCTTCTGCCTCTCATACATGCAGCTTTCCACCTGGCAAGGTTACATTTCTCAAACATAGCTAGCTAAATTACCTCCGCGCCAAATGCACCTCGACATTTAAAATATATGCACGGTTGTTTTAAAAAAGAGTGGAAAAACCCCACTTACCTCCTTTAGACAGAGACATTTCCCCTTTGCTTTGATGAGGGGGAAGGGAAGCACAAAGACTTTTGCCTTTTTTTACTCCCTCCCTCCCTGCATCTAGCCTTACACCCGCTCAGGATCGCTGGCTTGTGCAAAAACTAGCAGCGATTAAAACTAAACTGGTCGTCTTCGTGCAATCGTAGTGCTTCAATCACCGGCTCGCGCGTTCAAATATCGATAAGCAGATGAATGCACAACTTTAAATAAAGTCGGCGCAGGTTGTATAGTTCGAGTTAGTTTGCTAACAAAACCTGCACTTTTAGGGTGGCCAAAGTCTGACAGCTGAAGGGTCCAACGACGTAATGACGCATATCCTGCTTCGTGCTGAGCATCATGGGATGAGTAGTTTGTATTGTGTGAGCACTTTTACTGTAAATAAAGCGAGATCGTTTCCCAACAATTACTGTAACTAACCAGATCTATTAAACTACAGGAAGATCATGGATTTTTGCAAATAAAATGCGGGCCAACACGAGCATATTTTTTTGTTGTCTTTTATTAATGTTTTTTTTTCCAGAATGAAAATCACATACTAGTGCAGTTTATTTAAAAGCTAGATAAAAATGAATGTGTAACAATAAATACGAAAAAAAAAACTTTCTTGCAAGTCAACTACAGTATACAAAGGAACACTGATAATGGGATTGCACTTTAATTTACACATTTTGGTATGTAAACAACAAACAAGTATATAAGTGTATGTCACAGGGTATAAGTGTCAAGAACAAAAAATCTATCTTTGACTGCTGAATAGTGAAATGCATCAACTTAATAGCAATAATGTTTTATTTTAAAGCAAAACTTATGTAGTGCCTATGCAAACAACATTAACGATCACATAGATTTAAGAAATTCAAGAAACAAACTGCTGGACTATAGAATACCTGAACAAATACAGTACAGTGAAGTGTTTTTTTTTTTCTTATAATGAAATACTCAAGAACCCACCATTGTTCATGTGATAATCACTGCTGAGCCGTTAAATTTAGTTTTATGCATTGCAACAAACACCTCTTTGCCAATTAGAGTTGCCACAGACCTGATCCATAAACACGTGCTGTGATATGAGTTTACTTTGGAATATGTGCGTGTGATTGTGTGGGTGGAGGGGGGCTAACCGATGGTAAGGCCACACCAAATTCTTGCCTTTACTTCCTGGCAACAAGGAGGGTATGGTAGAGAGGTTTTATTACAATGTGCAGAAAGAGGGAGCTGTCAATCAGGTACTCTGATGCACGGCGCTGCAGGTCGGCATCCACCAGGAAATCCCCGGCCTCCTCTGTGCTCTGGTGGAAGTTGTAGACGTGGCGAACCACCACTTTTCCTTGCTGTCTTGCCATCACAATCACCGTCTTCTGAAAACTCACACCGGCAAAGTCTGGGCTAGAAGTGGCCGGTGTTACGATGATGCGAGGTCGACCACCATCTGTGCGTGTAGGCTGCATGGCGCCCAGCTCAGTATAGGTTGACCTGGCACTGAGTGGCAGCCAGCGAGGGGAAAACAGGGCGTTCCAGGTCACTCGCTTACTGGAGTCATGGCCGCTAGGTCCGAGCTGGGTCTGGAAGCTGAAACTGCGGTCATCACGGGTGGGATTGTTAATGACCCAAGGGGAACCCCAAGAGGAGGACAGGTAGTTACGGGGAGTGAAAATACTGCAGTTAACATCAAAGTACTTGGCCAGTTGGATAGGTGAGGCGGAGTGAAATTGGAAAGCTAGGTAGAGTAGATCACGGATAGACTCGTAATGCTTCTGCATGAGCGGGGATTGCCTCTGAAGACGAAAGAGGTGCTGAGGGGGAATCATGCCGTATCGAACAGCCCTAAGGGCACTTTCTACTGTTGAACTGATGGGCTGGTTGTGGCTAATCCAGGCCTCCAGGGCCTCGTAGAGCTCCAGCTCACTCTGCAGAATGAGGTCAGAGCGCTGGAGCAAGGAAAAGAGAAGGTCTTCACTGATGGAGCTCCATTCTCCGCTCTGCAGCACAGAAGACAGGTTCCAGGACAGGTACTGCAGGCAGCTGTCCCGCAGGACCATGTCCCCATTTTGTAATGCATAGTTGTACCAGCCAATCACATGGCCTGTGGGCGAGTCACTAGACAGATGTTGGGTCATAAACTGGGTCAGACCCTGTTGCAAGCCCCACACATGATACTTGGTGGCCAGCTTATGCAGAGAAATGGCCTGATCCAGCCGCACTGAGATGTCACCGCAGTACAGATACCTGCAAGAGAAAAACAAAGCTGGAAAAATCCTCTAACGGTATTTTTAAAACTATATATAACATATATTTTAGTAAGACATACTACTTGTTTTCTCTCCTCACTCCTGAGTCACTGAATAAACCCACACTGTCCGACTTTTAACTGTGAGCCTCAAACAGCAGATGTAATTTTAGAACATTTCACAAGATGGAGCATCTCACTTCTCCAAAGAAGAAAGACAAAATGGTCAGGGAAGATCTATTACTTAATACTCGTGGGAAATACTCTATAAGTAGCTCACATTCTTGAATGGTTCCATTTGGCCGAACCTAAATAACCTCTGAGCAAATGATTACAACCAGAGTCACCCTCACCTGACAAACTTGTCAAAGACGGCTGCACAGTTGTGCGTCTCCCTGAGAACCACAGCGCTGTTGTTGCGACTGAGCAGCAGTTCCTCAAACACATCACTCTGGAGCGTGAGAACCAGACTGTGGGCCTGGATCACCTTCACCTCGTCCGTGTTGATGGTCTGCACCCGGAGAGTGACATCACTGCCGTTCCCCAGGGCCAGCAGGGTCTCCATACGCTGCACCAAACTCATGGAGTGATTCAGCACCGTGGCCCCATTGTCCAATGTCACCTCCTGCTTCAGGGCAGCTGTGGAAAAGATGATGGACAAGCAGCACTTAACAGGAAAACAACCATCATTTTTTAAAGGCGGAATTGCAATTAACTACAGCTTTTTAAAAAATTTTTAATTTTATTTTCAGATTGTTTTAATTCATTAGCACCTGCATACTTTCTTTTGTTGATCGCCGTCATTTTCATCAGCCTGACTCTGCTTTTCAAGATTTCAAAGCCAAATTCATCTGCGTTTGATCTGCAACTAAAATCAGTTTTGACACAGCAAGAACTGGAAAAGCGCTCCCTAACTCTTCGCTCAAAACCACAACTGATCATGTGCATCAGGGAAAAGGAAGACTGGCACATCCTTCTATTCTTCTGGTTTCGATTGATAGAGAACAAGCCAGGTGGCTGACTCAGAAAACCTCCGACACCAGGGGCTCAGAAAAAAGAATCCTGAGTTTGCGGCGCCATTGCAGATGGCTGCTTCTATGGGCCCTCTTATGAAGCAAGTACAAGAAGCACATACTGGAGAATCACACATGAAAGACTCAGCGTGACAAGCTGCTGTTTCCATTCTGCCACAGCCATCAGCAGCCTCGTTGGCATATTACTGGGGGTTTAATGAGACACAGGGGGAGCACATTGGCTCCCTGGAATGTCTCACAGTCTTCATATCTGTACCACAATCAAGCGCCCCCACTTCAAAGTAACCTTTTTCCAATTAGTCAGCTAGCACCCTGAGCCAGCTGAGCATGGTGTGGGCGTGTGTTTTTACAAATGATTCTGGCACACCACAGCCAACTGGAGAAAAAAAAAACACCAAATGCATCGTACCTGGGGAAACAGTATATACTATCTGTTACTTTTTTTTTTACTGATTCTGAAAGAAATGAAAACAATGTTTCAGTGTCCTTTTCCACTCAAGCTGAGAAGAGCTGAACACATTAAATAACACATTTTATACACAGTCCCCAAATTAGATGAGTCTGTGCTCACAAGGAATTTCAAATGAAACGTAATCGGACAGCACAGGAATGTGGCCTTCAATAGCTTTGGTCAAAATCAGTCAAAGTCAGATCTTCTTTAAGGAGAAAGAAAAGCTTCACCTCGCCACTTGTATGTACTGTATTACTGAACCGGCACAAAGCCAGGCAGCTAATGGACTTTGCTGTCTTTCCATGCACCCAGCAGACAGATAGATGAGGACAGGATAAGTAGAATAGATAAATACCCATCCCCTGCCCTGAGGCTGAGCACGAGCCACACATTCATGCCGTGCCCTACTACCCACTGACAGTATGGGGGAAGCTGGACTGAAATAGAACAATACAGCTTCTCTTCCAATGTAGGGTACTAAAAAAAAGGATGCAAAGGTGATATAACTCTTTAAAAGCAAACAATTGAAACTACTGAAGCCATTTGTTATCTTACCTCCTCTAACTGTGACAGAGTGGATTAAGAGGAGCAAGGTGCCCACAGCGACCCAGGCAGGGATCCCTTGTTCACATGAGCGTACCATATCTTCTCAGTTATTCCCTGCCTCTCTTCCTTTGTCCTTTCCCCCTATCTTCCTTACGCTGTGCCTCTCTTCTCCTGACTTTTCTTCTTGCTGCTGTGCCTTTGTCGTGTGAGTGCAGAAAGGTGTGTTGCCCCGCGTGTGCCGCCCAGCTCCCTGTCCCGCGCTCTTTATGTAGGACGCTGGCCTTTCCCTGGCGCATCTCTCAACCCCACAGACTCCATTGATTGGTGGAATCTGGCAGGGGCGTTGCTATAGCGACAGCTTTGATTTTGAATTTCTCCCTTTTGGATGTTACATGGCATTGATCCGTGGCACCGGGCCAGCCAAGGACTCAGCATAATGGTTTTTAGTTGGGTTTTTTTGTTTAACAGTCAGGGAGGTTAGGCACTATTAACAATCGATATTAACTCAGTTTCATGCTTTAATAGCACTCAGAATGCAGCAAATCTCTGGACTGCAAAATATTTTTTATGATATCTAAGTTAAGTACAATCAGGGTCATATAATTAGTCAATTAATCACAGTAGCTAGCCACTGAGACTATCTGCCAAAGGTAATCGAGGTTCTAATATGTGTGACAAAACTGCAGTCAGTCACATTTCATTATCCATTTAGCTGGACCGTTTATAAACTGAGAGCAATTATTCATCTGACGGTTTGTTAATCTCACTAATGAGAGGATGATTTCATTGGTGCTGGGTCTGCTCATCAATTTAAGGCAATCTCTGTTTATCAAATTCAACTACCAATCAAGATTTTATGCAGCCACATTACTGATCAAGTACATTTTTCGAGGGTATAAGAAATGTGTGTGGTAAAAATTCCAGCTTGATATGGAGTTAACGGTCTGCTGCTTGCAGGGAACATACTAACCTCCGCTATGATAATCAATACGAAATGCTACTCACAGTGAGCCACATGACATGAGACAATCACACATCCTAGAATAACGCAATGCAACAGAAGTACGTTTCACTGGCAAACGGCAGCAATGACAACAACAGATAACGCCTCGAGCCTCGACGTATCCCTCAGTTCACATTGATCTGTCAGTCCGAGATGGGTCAGTCAATACTGAGATCCCAGTTAAACGCTTCTCAAAAAGATATGCTCAGTATGGATCTGAAATTTGTTTAAAAAAAAATAAAAAATCATTGCATCTGACTAGGCCATTAGTCCAATCACAATATTTATACTAACATGCTGCAATGTGACAAATGCATTTAAAATAGCTCCAAATCTACCATGCCCACTGCATATAGACAGACAAGAAGAGACATCATTTCAGAGTGAATTGGGTTGTGGTGATGCCCCGAGGGCTGCCAGGCTGCTGTGAAACTGCAGAAGAGATGTCCTACAACCCCAACCTGAGCCACTGCTATGAATAACCTGACAGGTTTCTCGGAGGAGAGCGGTGCTGCTGAGGTGCCCTAATGAAGCCTGCTGCAACAAACTGGGCTAGAAAACAAGCCACGGCATCATACTGTATACGGTGGCGTTTTCTATTTGTTTCACTTTCTGGAAGTTAATACAGATGCACACAAATAATAATACATAATTCATGAGCTTTGTATGAATGCTATGAATCTTGAAAAGCAATACTGAAACTTGTGCGAGTATATTGGTCGACACTGTATCCGCTCTGTCCTTCTCTCTCTCTCTCTGTCTCTCTCTCTCTCTCTACATATATATGGATATATGGGGATGAATTTAGCACCTGCCACCTGCCAAATACAGGGTAAATGTTGGTTATGGCAGTTAAAAAATACCGGTCACCTGCCATCACGGCAAAATGGTTTTCCTTATATTAAAAAAAATCTATATTATTTTTGAATACGATTCCTAACTTCAAAATAATCAGGCACGGTGTATTCTATTCTACTGCCTGCTACCAAAGACTCAATTCAACAATTCTAAAGCGCTCTATAACACGGAAGTGGCAGACAACAATTCTAGAGGCTGGCAGAAATGTTCAGTGACCTGCAACAGTGGCAGGTGAGGGGGAAAAAAATCGTGATTTCAGACCCTATGTATACACACACACACACACACACACACACACACACACACACACAGACGTGCACACAAATGTTGGGCTTAGATCGGTTTACAGCTCAAAGTATTGTTGTAAGTACAATTCAGGCAACTGTTGTTGAGCTACAAAATGAAAACAGAATAAACCCAAAGCCCTCTTTATGTGTGCATCTGAAAAGGGCATGCCCTTCATGAAGGTCACATTGCTTTCTCCTTTGAGATCCGATCCTATTAAGAATATGCTATGCAAAGGGATGGATTGACGAGCCGCTGTGTTTGTGAGAGCACCCCTCGGGACGGGATCCATTGAGGGATCGATGCACTACAGGGGGCTCCATCACGCAGTATAAACAGTACGTTTAGTACAGGCTGAATGCCAGAGTGAGCTTCAGTAAGGTGTCCTGGATGACCTTACTCTGGCGCTGAACCCCGAGGGGGATGCACTAGATAACCAGGTCTCCACAACATGACACAAATAGCTTTTTGAAATAAACGCACATTTCACAGGTCCAATGAATGAAAAGACCAAAAAAAAAAAAAAAAAAAGGAATAGAAAACGTAGAAATGGGTTGAAAAACTACATTCCGTTGTTTGGTGTCACACTGATATTTGCAAACATGTCAATGGGTCTGCCAAACTGCACTACAGACAGTAAATAAAAGTTTACATGTGTATTATCAGGCCTATTTCTTTGTGATACTGTGGCTGTTTTTCCTAACTGCATATTTCACAACTAAATGAGGAAGAAATCTGACGAGAGACGTTTTGTGACTTTAAATATCCACAGTGTCGAGTTAAACAAGCAAACAAATCCATAAGTGTAAATAAATATTTAAAAAATACTCAAATATGACATAAAAGAGCAACCCATGACATTGAATCCATCTTTTTAGCCACAATTACAAAGAATTAAAAGCTTTAAATCAATGGCATCGGTCAAGGTTCCTATTTATCAAACGCTTGTTAAGTTGAATGGCCTCGAACAGATCAATGACAAGATCTGTTTTGTTGTGTAATCATATTTGATGATATGCCACAGTCCATCGCTCCTGTAACAATATTTTCCACCAGGTGGCTCTGCAAAACTGGAGGCACAGCCTGCCCTCTGAGGGTGACTGCCCTGAAGTACTTATCCCTAAAAAAAAGAGAAAGTAGATCAAAGTATGATTAGAGGTCTCAATATGCATGTTGTTTATGTATAAAGCATTCATTTATTCATTGACTTACTTTCGTGTGTCCCATAAATGTACCGGTGAGAGTGCCTTCGGTGTTTATGCCCATAAACTGTGGAACTCACTGCCTCTGGATATTAGAACGGCAAACTTACTCAGTGCTTTTTAAAATAAAGTAAATTAAAGACCTATCTTTTTACTCTCTCTTTTGATTTGGAGCAATCTTATAGCCTTAGTTTCTAAGCTTTAATCACTGCTTTTTTACATTATTTCTTTATCACCGGTGTTAATTTATTCCATTGACTTTTATTTATTTATTTTTAACATGTTATTGTTTAAATGTTTAGTCTTAGCCTTTAGTCGTTTGTTTACATGTTTGTATGAAATGTTCTATAAGAAAATAGCTCAAATAAAGTTGAATTGAGGGTAGCTAAATGACAGAAATTAGAGTTGAAATGTTCTTGAATTTAACAACTGTATGTGGGCCTTTTCCCTCAATAAAACTGAAAGTATAAACCGCTGTAAGCGCTGCAGCTGGTTCATTCCGACACAAACTACCTTAAAAGACCAATCAAACAACTGATGAATTACTAAATCAGTAAAAGCCATAATTCATCATTCATCATTTTGCTCGAAATCAAAGTGTCTTCATGACAAACAGCTCAGACCATGTTTTAAAGTATGCTGTGTTCAAGTGGAAATGTCTCACTTTGAGAGGTGAGAGGTCCCTTTGTTTGGATGTGAGCTGCCAGAAACAAATATAAGTAGGCTAGTGCTAATCTCACATAATATGCAAAGCTGCAAACACCAGAGAGGCTGGATGAAGAGACATAGTTGCTTTGAGCTGAGTCGTACATTCACAGAATAATAATAGCTTAACTTTACAGGACAACTTCTTTAATGCGACTGCCGGTGAGTTCATTATAACATGGTTCAATAGCAATTTAGAAGGAGTGGGCAGATGGAGAACTGTGCGTGATTGTGTCCGGGGAAAAAAACGTGGATCCATGAAGTAAACTTTTGAACGCTCCGAAAGTGGTTGAAACGTCTGTCAGGAGACTAATAATACCCGAAGAAAAAAAAGACTTTGTTTTTTTTTCTCCAGACGAGGTTGGGTTATTCGTACCGGGATACATCTACCTGAGTCAGCTGGAGCGCAACTGCTCTCTGTCTTCAGTCCAGGTAGGAAGTCCATGACGGAAAGCCACAATAATATCAGCCTAATCTAATACTCCTATAATTATGTTACCGTATATGGTTATGTAGATAATTATGTAGAAATGAGCATAATGATGTTAGCGTTGGACTTTTTTTTTTTTATCACGCCATTTAAAAATGTTCTAAGATTGCCACATCTTTTCATGAGTTTATTAAAATAGCCTGGTGTTTTTTTTTTGTTTTTTTTTTAGCTTTGTGAAAGATAATCCAATTGAATTTGAAATTGTTTATTTATCCTAAGAGTGTACACATAGAGGAACACTTACTATCTCAGTTTACCTTCAAAACTTCAAAATCACTAAATTTGGAGATACGTGGTTTTAACCGGACGTTGCAATGCCCTTCGGTCAGTTTTAGGCGATTATATTATTATAACTGTATATTTTTGAACGTTGCAAGAGAAAGCATTTTTATTTAAATAACAGTGGGAACATTATTGGAATTAATGTTGGAATACAAAACAAGCTTACCTTTAAATTAAGCTCTATTTGAGATACTGGGTGGGGAATACTCATTACGCCTCCTGTTAAAATGCTAAAATGATACCTCTGTAAATTAGATGGTGTAGCAAGGCGAGACTGAGCTGTGACTGTATGTGATGTGGTAATTAAATTCAGGGGAGACAACTTTCTGCAATGTTGTGATTCTTCAGAGACTCAAATTAATGTATTTAAGTAGACAGCAATTTAAGTAAAATACAGTAAGACACAACTGGCACGGTATACTATACTATTTTACTATACTATTTTAGTTTTCAGATGTATGTAAAGTGAGTAGTTTTGTAATTCCCTTCCTATTTTAAAAATCAGGGATGCAACTAATTTGCATTGCATTGGAAAAATGTTGTGCAACTCTCTATGCATATGGTATGTGTCCCTATCAAATAAACACTACATCAATAAATGAATTTGCATGCATGTTTAATAATCAGGATATTTTTGTTGCAGCACTTTTTCAAAAATCTGCAGTAAAGCCATGGGGCCGACCAGTGCTCCAAAGGGATGTGGCTCCAGTATCAGCTCCATATACTACAACCTGTGTGACCTGACCGCAGTGTGGGGGGTCGTGGTGGAGGCTGTTGCTGCTGCTGGTGTGGTGTCTTCCTTTGTTCTGTTGGTCATCCTCATGGCCAGCATACCGTTTATGACAGACAAGAAGAGGAAGGGCATGCTGGCCCTGCAGGCTAGCATTCTGGTCTTCATTCTGGGACTCTTTGGACTCACTTTTGCCTTCATTGTAGGTCGGTACTCCACCAGCTGTGCTGCGCGGAGGTTCCTCTTTGGAGTACTGTTTTCAGGCTGTCTAGCCTGCCTGTTGATGCACGGGTTGTGGCTCGCTTTGCTGCAGCGGAGAGGCCGGGCGCCCAGGTGCTGGATGCTATGCCTGGGAGCCTTGGGTCTGTGGATGGTCGAGGTCATCATCAACACTGAGTGGCTTATCATTATCCCTGATCTGTCCTGCAGCATTGCTAACCAGGACTTTGTAATGTCACTGGTCTATGTGATGGTTCTGCTGCTAGCTGTGGTGCTGATGGCTGTGCCCTCACTGACACACAAGCACAAGCAGTGGCGCCGAGACGGAGTCTTTATCCTGGTCACAGGGCTCTTCACCATGGCTATCTGGGTAGCTTGGATTGTCATGTACATCCATGGGAACAGAGTGGCCGGAGATCCCAGCTGGGACGATCCTACTCTGGCTGTAGCCATATTGTCCAATGCCTGGGTGTTCCTCTTCCTCTACTCCATCCCAGAAATCTGCTTACTGAACCAGGAGGACCCAGACCAGGAGCAGCCACTCGATGGAGATCATGTTTATCCCGCCAGAAGCCTGGTTTATGACACCATCCTCAAGGAGCTGGAGACACCCCACCAGAATGTGAACATGGATAATATAGCCTTCACTATGGACGAGCCTCCAACAGGTGAAGCATTATGTTCTACCATTAAACTTACGATGACAAAGTCTCATTGACTTCAACTACATTACGATGGGTGCTGAATCCTTTAGAATCAAATATTAAAATGAATCAGCAGGACGGCACTCCAAAGAAATGATGTGTTCATGCATAGTTCCTTGGGCAGACCCCTTTCTACAGCTTGCATCAGTTATATTGGGGGGTACCATTAATCTGCTGTTGCCTCTAGCACCAAAGGAAAGGATTGTGAACTAATTGGTAGATTGCTACTTCTATTTTTGACAAAACATCCACAAAGCAGCCACATTTTATGAGTGATGCAAACTCCTGTCTGCTAAAATGAAGCAAACAAGATAATAGCTTTATTGTAACACGCACGTTCTCTCTTGCACTTACCTGCCTGAGACGTCAGGCCCGGCGGCAGTGAATTGTTTTTTTGTCCACATGTATTAGTGTCTGGCAGTGCCGATGGGAATCCACTTATAGGATCAAACTAAATATGTGCTATTCAGGAACCATACCCAATTTTATTGGACAAAAGTCTGATCTACTTACTGAACGTTGTGTCCATGGCCAACATTATGAGGCAGTTCCATCAGTCACACTTTACGGTTACATAATCTTTACACAATGTAACGCATTTACTTTACTTGGAAGTCTTATGTTGGCATACTATCAATACTAGTCTTGATACGTCACCAGTACATACTCAACAATGCTGAGACGAGTGTCAGTACCGTTTGCGGAGCATGTACCTAAAGACACTAAGTAGGAAGGAGGAAAACTGTGACATCAAAATGTTTGGATGTCAGGTTGGTAAAAAATATAGGCAAATTGTGTGAGCATGTCACATATTTAAAATGGAATATACTGCAGGGTGCTTTTAAAGTTTTACAATATCCAACTTGTGCGAGACGTCTAATTTATCCTGACAGAAGCAGCAAATACTGATTCCCTTAACTGGCCATTTTGAGTAAATGTGTGACGCTACAGAGAGGCTAGTGTTTAAACAATGGCAGATGTCCTAAAATTGTTTTGTTTCTGTTTTTCATACCATTTTAATGTTTTTCATTTTTTAATGTGGAACTTGTGTTAAGTCAACTACAAAGCAATGGACTAGATGACCATCGCAACAAACTCTTATTTTCTAATCCTCATCTGCCTTTTCTTTACCAGTACCCACAAAGCCAGTGTCTCCATATGCTGCTTATAATGGTCAGCTACGAAGCTGTGTGTACCAGCCCACTGAAATAGCTCTGATTGCCAAGGGTCTGACTAGGGTGAGTGAGCGCACACTATTTAACACCACAGAACTTAGTCTTCCGTCACATCTGCTGAAATAACCCCTTCACCGTTTGTTTCTACAGATGGACCAAGAAGCGATGATGCCTCGGGTCAAAGCCCCCACTTTCAAACCAGGAAGTCGCAGCTACCTGCCTTGTTCAGCTGATTCAGATTCCTTGCCATCTTAAGGACTGTCACATGCAGGCAGCGCGAGTCGAGGGCGCGGTGCACCTACACACTCAGATGTTACGACTATGAAATCTCCCCAGGGTTTTTTTTTTTCTCCCCTCAGGGTTCCTAGTATCAAATGTAACGTACCCTCTTTTCTCCTCCATAGCAAAAGGCTTGATATAATAACACACTGGGATGAATCTCCAGCAGTAGAGTGCTAAAGGACTTTGTCCCGAAACCTGGAAATGTGTTGTCAATGTGTTAATGATGCCTGAAATAAGGTCGGTTGTAAACACAAGTTTTAACGTTTTGCTTTTATGACCTAAAACACGTCAGTAAATACCCCACTTGCGAATTTGGAATCTTTTTTTTTGGTCTTAAAAAAGGCAGTTGCTAACAAGTGGCTAAATGAGACTACAGAGGTCGTAAGGGGCATTAAACGTCATGCGACTGTATAGTTCTTTTATAGCCCAACGTTAGCATTTTAATCCTGCTCATTTGTGAAGATTATCATGCTGAACAACACTATGATGTGTGATGATATAATAACACGTATCATAAACCTTTGTTCGCCTCAGTTTATCTTCTGCAATGATCTCAAAATCCAGTTGAAAAACCCCAATGGCTTTCTTGTCGAGGGAACCAGGGTGGTGCCAACTTCTGCGCTTGCCTACAAAAATACGTCGTCCCTGCAGCACTCTATATGCAGAAATGTGACCCTGCTCCTCTCACAGGCATTTTTATTGCATCTTGTACTTGTTCTCCGATGTTCGTGCAGTGCTCGTCGGTTCCGTAAACACAAGGGCTAAGTGTCATAAATGACAGATTAAAAAGACACTGACAATATCAAAAATCAAGAAGCTTATAGAGTGTGATATATATACATAGCCAAAATGATTTTCACATGGAGAGGTTGTGCCAGAAGTCTTCACTTTATGGCAACAAGTGGCCAGAAGTTCTTACTGTATACTAAAAACAACTTTGCTCACTTGTATCTTCGCTGAAAAAGAGAAAGAGTGGCTTGTATGTATCTTTATGGGGAAGCAATGACTTTGCCTTCTAGCTAAGAGACAGACCAGAAACTTTTTTTTTTAATTTTATTTAACATTTCTATAAAATCTAAATCCCAAAGTCAAACAAGGTATACAATTTCCAGGTGACAACTGACCTACTGTTGGTTGATGATGGAGAAAATGTGCTCAAGGATTATGTGCAGATAGTTTAAAGCAAAGGCAAGGTCTATAATTTAGCTGTGCCATGTTCATTTTTCCCAAACATTGAAAGTTGCTATTGCATTTTCACCATATAATATGCTTTTCTTGTTTCAGAAATCTACTGAGTGGAATTTGTTAATCTGTAAAAACATACTTTGTTCATTTGTGAAATTAAGTTGCGTTTCACATGCTCTGAAAGCCATGATTTTGTAGTGCCTTGGATTTATAGAATTATCATTTTATGTAAAAGGTGTAAATTCTAACTTATTAAACCTATAAATGGTTACTCAAATACTGTGTAGCTGTTGGATCCTTTGATTGCAACACAAGATCATTTACGAAGAGGCAGATGTTGGATAATACAACAGGAAGTGTCATAAGGATCACCATGTACACCGCTTTGAGCACTTATTTACATATGTTTGCTTGCTAAGCTTTAACAGCGTTACCCGGGCAGTGTTTGGAGTACACTGCTGAACAAGACAGAACTATTTTAGGTGGCACTGAGTGTTATTAGGGAAATTATACACTACACAAACAATAACATCCGACAATAAATCCATGTGATGTTCTTCTCTAGTTTGAACTTGAGCTTGTAATAGTCTTAGATGCACTAAGAGAATGCACTTACATTTTGAGTTTGGGGCACGACAATGCGTTTTGATGGAGTATCTCATAAAAAAAAAACAACATTTGTCTGACAGCAGAACTTATAAAAGGCTGCCAGGAGCCTTCTTTGAATGCATGTTTGTATAAGACGCTGCGTGTTCTGCAAATAAACACACTGTGAGCACCATCACAGCATTATCGTGAAGGGACAAATTAGCATGGACAACTGCTTTGACTAATGATGAGTTCTTCCTTTTCTCTACAGGGAGAGGAACAACTCTTCACATATAATTTGTCACACACACACACATGCGCGCTTGCACATGCACATTTCCAGTGCTTCAGAGTGAGCTGTGGCTGCCTAGCAGCAGGCTGAGTAGGCTCTCTCCCAATTACTCCCACCATCCTGTGCTGTCAGCAGCCACGATCCGCTCGCTCAGAAAGGAAATTGCTCACTAACTGGAAATCAGGCCGATCAGAGATGTACAACAGAAAAACTAATGTAGAGATTTTACCCTGTAATGCCTCGTGCCTGCACCCTTCGATTCCCTACGCAGACATGGAACAGATGCAAAGAGCTGCGGGAAAAAAAAATGTATGCAGATAGGCAGCGAAGTAAACCCAATTGTGTACAAAGCAGGGAAAAATATATCAAAATGTAAACAAAACGGCATTCAGACAGTTGATCCAATGTTTTCTTAGCATTTCCAACATCCCACCTGTCTTACGTCACTGACCTGGGTAACTCTAGATCAATGGTTAACAGGCTGTTCCAGAGCACCCATAGCTGGATTTTACCAATTCATCTCATAAAAAGGGGTTACTGGCAAGCTGTCACTTCTCAGGAGGGTAAATAAACACATACATTTAACCTCGGCTAATTCTTGATCAGTGACTTGAGCTAAAAGCAAACAGCATCTTTCTCTGACAGGCAGCAGCTGTAAATCCCTTGATAATATGAATAGCTGTCTTGTGCACATGGACACAGGTGAGTACATGACCAATGGTGGTCGAGCTCAGCTCGAGGGAGTCAGCACTACCAATCACAAGCAGCTGTCCCCACTTAATGCATTTCCTTGTCACTGTGACAACCCTCTGTGGACAAACAGACGAAACAAAAAAAGCTGATCAAACTGAAATGACTGTGAACCCACAGTGCAGACAACAGGGCTTCAGTATTAATAGGCATTACCATCTGGTGATATTATTCGGTAGGTCACTATTGCAAAAAATAAAAAAAATATTATCAGCGTAATGTTTGCTTTTAGATCTAGATGCTTTGAAAGATGAAGTTGTTAAACAAACATCTCTGTATTCGCAGTTTGACCCAGAGGCCTATGTTCAAACAAAGGCCTTGTTCATGAGGGTAAACCTTTTGCGGATTACAAATACAAATAGCTGTGCCAGGCCCTAATAAGTGCTCCGCAATTTAAAAGGCTGATGTGATGTATTTATCCATCCCAGGATTCAGGCATCCCAGGGAGGTACACAAGAAAACAAAGTATAAAAAGTCTACAGCCATAAAGTGCATATAAATATAATAAGAAATGGTGTGCCGTCAAAAATACATTTTTACTTCAAAAAAGTCCAAAAACAATTCAGTCTGCATGTTCCGACAGCTCTCCATACAAACAATATGAAACCAGCTTTCTACAGGAGGACTGCCATCTAGTGGGACCACAGCAAATCAGCAATGTTAAGATCTACCACACCACACACGATGTTATAGTGGATACCTAAAGATGCAAATACTAAAACAGTGTGAATACACTTAACACTTGGCAGTGAACATCTGACACAGGCGTGAGAAGTCACCTTACAGGATGTATTTATTTAGGTATCATCAGTTTGTCTTTATAGGACATTTAAAAACAGACATTAACAATTGGAATGTCCTGTTCTCTTTTGAGCTAAACATGGGACATTGTTACACCTAATTCTGTGGGCAGCGGATGCAGAATTTAGCTTGTTTCTCTGACGGTTACTGTGGCTACACTGTGGTACGCTCCCACTGGCAGTTCTAGAGTTACATAACACATACAAATCCGCCAGATGGATATCTTACGATCGGTTTCAGTTTCTGAGATTCACGCATGACTGAAGTCAGAGTCTTCTAAATTCGTCGACATGAAACATCACTGAGGGTTCTTGAGTTTTTCCAGGTTGGCACTCCTGTCCTTATGGTGCTGCTGTCTCTGTTTCTTAAGAAGACGGTAGGCCTCCACTGCTCGCTGCCTCTCCTCCTCCATCATTCTCTGTCTAGCCATGGAGGGTTTGCTTGTGGAGACCGCCGTGTGGCCGAGGAGAGAGTTGAGAAGCAGCTCCTTTGGTGCCTGGATGATGTTGGTAGAGGAGAAATAAAAGCACAGTTTACCTCTTATTCAACTGTTAAGATCACAGACAGACAGACTTTATTTTTACCGCGGGACATTTTTGGCATCCAGTAGCTTATATGACCCATACAAAACAATGATCCGTAAAAGGAAGAATGAAATAACGCACACAGCAGAGAAGTGACAGTCTAGCCACCAGAACTACTACAGAGAGCTGTCACAATTATATAAAGTGGTAATGCAAATGTAAAAGGCGATTAAAAAGTAATGAATTTGTAAATAGTAAAAGCAGTGCAAGAATAATAATTATTATTGATAATATAAAATACAAATTTAAGATACATATATAAAACAAATACAAATGTAAATTGTGCATAAGGCTTGTGAAAACTGCATAGCTGGTTACCTGAGATCTGACCGGAGCTTTCTTGGGCTTTGCGCTGAACGACGGCGGGGCCATTGAAACTTCACCGAACGGAACATTATCTAACAAAAACAAACAAATCAGTCCTTCGTAACAATAAACAAACACGTTTTAAATATCTTATTTTGCTTTGACAATTGTGATTAAAGCAGCATTAGTGGATGTTTTGGCTACTTTGAAAGTAGCAGAAGAAGTTGTAATACTCACATCGCCTCATTAAATTATTATGGCCTATCTACAAATCCAACAGACACAAAGCAACATTAGCGTTCATTTTAGAGGCCACCTGAGGAATCTGAGAACAATGTTTACTCTCCTTTTAGCTCTGTGCTGGTCTCCACCAAGTTCTATGGTAAATATCTGGCACTGTAGCTACTAAATGCTCCTATATGTAAATCCATTAGCGAGTTGCTAAATTTAACTTTGCCGTTTGGTGCTGTGCAGGTAGCATACAGTAGGTTAATTAGACCTTCTTTTTCTGAAAACAAGATTGGCGTGAGAAGAATTGTGGCCTGGAAAACTACAACAATGGTCCAAAATAGTCCAAAAAAAAGCTCAGTAGAGC
This sequence comes from Bovichtus variegatus, assembly GCA_943593645.1. NCBI lineage: Eukaryota > Metazoa > Chordata > Actinopteri > Perciformes > Bovichtidae > Bovichtus > Bovichtus variegatus. Next base: position 4,144,262 of record CALSCE010010635.1, read on the forward strand.
AGAGTGAAACCTCAGTGATGGCTGATAATTGTGTGGAGATTCCTCACTAAACAACCTCCTCAGATAACATCTAGTAATACCATTGTTTGTATACAATTATATTACAGCCTTGAATAAACTTGTCTGAGAAATAGTCAGCTAGTTACCTATCAGTTTGATTTCAGGGCCAATTAATTTTTATTTTTTTTTAAAACTCATTAGCTGTCCATACAATATTTTGAAAAGAAGTTGCTTCCTTTCCAGCAGAGAGGAATACTGCCGGTGTCTTGTTTGACTTTCCCCAAATGACCATTAGACAACTACATCACATTCAAAATGGCCCCTGCAAGATACCACTGAAAGGCTCAGGTACAATATACTTTTCTGATAAACTTGCAGATAATAAAGCCAGAAAGTCCCTTGGATTTTTAGGAAACAGTCCACTAGAAACACAGTGAAAGCTGGAGCTTGATGATCCTAAATGCACCACAAATTTGGCTAGTTCATGCGAGTACTGAATTATAGAGGAAATAACTGCTCCGTCACATCATGTTCCTTACCTACAAACATCTCTTTTTCCATCTTGGTCATTTGTCTGTCCAACTTTCTCTGCTGTAGCCTCAGTAATCTGACTGCATCATGCCTGTAGCAAAGACAGCAAAGTAGATCACATAAATTAGACGTGGATCAGCCAGGAATGATTCTCACTTTCACATTTCTGAGTTTCACTGTGGTCCATTTGCTATTGCCAATTCCTATCATCTTTGTCATTGAACTGAACGGTAGGTTTTTAACCATTATTACATGCAATTGTAATGTCAGTTCTTTCAACAAAAAAAAGTTCAGTATTGTTGAATTTAAACTTTAAACCGTTACAGTGCACAACAGATTACATTTCTATTGTCCCAGTAGGGCACTGCATTTGTTTGAGGCACATGAAATATTAGCCAGAGACCAACAAAGAAGAAATCACCGACACATACATGGCATACAATTAGGAGCAGGAGGATAGGGTTTAACTCAGCGGCCTCCGACCTTTTTGCACCACGGACACCGCAGACATAACAAAACACACAATAAAGTGTAAAACATACAAATTAATTATTACATTTCATATTATACACTTTATTTATAGTATTATTACATTGTAATTAATTATATATATAATACATTAAAATGTTTACAATAAATATTACCAACACACACAAAAAAAAGTTGTGTTCTTTCTGTGCGGCACCAAATGATGCTCGGCCTGGTACTGGTCCGCGGCCCGTTGGTTGGGGACCCCTGGTTTAACTGACTCAGTCGGTCCTATCCTTCGTTAATATCCAATATCAGAACGAACAGATATCACCTGCTTTGTACTCACTCCTTCTTTTTCTCAGACTTGCCCGTGTCTGCCGGCCTCTCTTGTTTGTCTGCATCCAGCTCAGGCTTTCTGTCTACTTGGTTCTTGGTGAGGAAGAGGACGTGTTTCGTCTCATTCTCCATGCGCCGGACATACGCTTTCACACTTTCGGCCTTTCCCCTCTTGAAATGCGGGACAGGTATGTCTCCACTCTGGGAATCCTCTGCTTTATCTTTAGGGGAGACAGCCAAAAGAGACAGAAACACATTCCTCAGTAATAGTGACTACTGTGGTGGTGGTGGTCTAGTAGTCAGGCTTTCAAATACAACACCAGAAGGTTGTAAGTTCAATACCAGGCTGCCACCATTGTGGCTGAGCAAGGCACTTAGCCCCGAGTTGCTCCAGAGGACTGTCCCTGTAGTTAGTTCACTGCAAGTCGCTCTGGATAAGAGCGTCTGCTAAATGACCTGTAATGTAATGTAATAAACAAACCCACACCTGTTTAAGAAAGAATGCAAGTAACATTAACGTATGCATCACAAAAGAAAGAAGAAGCTTTTTTTTTTTTTATATATATACTCACTGTCTTTTAGGTGTTTGACCTTGACGTTTCCCGTTTTCATTCTCTGCTTGCTTTTCATTATCTCACGGAGCCTAAAGGGGATGTGCTCCAGGTGGTCCTGTTTGGCTTTCTTGGGTTTACCATCGTGTTTGAGCTTCTTAACACTGTTTGGACACGATACATAGTCCAGGTAGCATGAAGGGGGAAAAGTGGAATAAAAGTTAGCCTTTGGTAGCCATAAATAATGCAGGTACGTGCCCTCAGGTAAATGTGAGCATGATGTTGACAGGTTGGGTCGTCATTTTGATCATTTTGATAGCTAGCTATGCTCGTAACTAACGTAGAGAGCTGCTAACAGCTAGCTGCTGTAGCTAGCTAGCTGTTTTTCTGTTAATCAGCAGCTTCCTTACGTTACCTTAAATGTTGTCCGGCCTTGCCCACTTGTTTTCCTGACTCGTTAGTTGTGTTCTTCTTATTCTTCCCCATGTTAATGCACTTTATTTCAATGCATTACAAATGATCTTAGCAAAACAATAACACGTGTGGAGCACCGTGTATAGCCTTTAACCCTACAAAGCTCAAGCGACAGGGAGGGAGGAAATAAAGAGCTCTCACTCTGTATTATTTTCCGGGTACCGTGGTCCCTCTCCTCGAACATCGAGAACAAAAATATTTCCAGTTTCCTCTCCCGTGTATTTAATTATTAATTTCACTTTTAATGATTTCAGGGGTTTTAAAGATGACCATTTTGAACATAGCTCTTTGTCTGATCTTGATCTATGTATGCTTGATTTTCTTAAATGAAAAAAACGTAAATGTCCACACCAATTCAACAGATAAGATAGAAATTCCGCCTAGTGGAATACGTTTATCTCCGAGTGATACTGTTACTAAATAAACGATCTTTGCTGGAAACTTCATCCTGATTGGTTAAAATAACTGCCGGAGTTTCTATCTGCCACCACTAGATGGCGTCGTTATTTCAGTTTGTTCAATACGACAGAGACCCAGAAGTTTTAAATGTTGTGGAGTAGAAGTATAAAGCAACCTATTATAACATGGAAACTCTCAAGTAAAGTACAAGTACTTCAACATTTTACTTTAGTACAGTGCTTGAGTAAATGTAATTAGTTACTTTCCAGACGTGAACTTTGGGTTGCAGGAATTGTGATTTTTATTGGTTTACTATTGTTTTGATATTTCATAGATCAATGTATTTTAAGTCAAAAACAACCATCCACAACCAACAGTGAAAATGATCATAAGTTGCAGCCCCACAGTCAGCTGCTAGTTGTAGTTTATTCAGCATTTTGTCCCTGAGCATGTATCAGACATCTGGCATACAGTGAGCCATTCATGTTTTCTAACAGCATAAGCACTCCTGAGCCCACATGCTTTTCAGTATACGGTATGTGGAGGATTACCCAGAAAACTAAAACGATCTCATATACCGTATATTAGTATCAAATGCAGCCAAAGGTTTTTTGTAATTGCGATTATTAGGGTGAGTTTGTGAGTCAGTAAATAATCGACTGGAAGTGAGTGTGTGTGTGTGTGTCCTTACATGTGTCCAATGTGCATCTGTATGTTTTTTTTTTTTTTTAAATCTGCATTTGTCTCACACTGTCATGTGTCTGTTCAGGTCAGCCTCAGCAGCGGGGACTTCCCCCTGAACTGCCTCTCAGCCAATCCCCTAATGTACTATTCCATATACAACACGAAAGACCTGTGTGTGATATCAATTTAAGGATTTAATAACTGTAA
>CALSCE010010635.1:4211699-4237492 GCA_943593645.1 Bovichtus variegatus
CGTGTGTGTGTGTGTGTGTGTGTGTGTGTGTGTGTGTGTGTGTGTGTGTGTGTGGTTGGAAGCCACTTGGTGCAGCCCAGGCAGGGCAGATGGAGGAGCTTGTTTGCCCCTGCAGCACTGTCCTGAATTTAAACGCATGCTCTGAGAGATTTGGGGCTCTTTTTGCTCTCCTTCTGCGTTTTATGTTCACCCATTAGGATCATTGAGGGGAGGTGGGAGGGCAGTTAAGTGGCTGAATAATGGCGCCAGCTAGCCTCCTGTTTCACATGGGAACACTAGCCTCCACAGACTAAAACTTCCCACGGCCTTTTTCGCAGTATGTTCCATGCAGCTTGGTCATTAGTACCACCTTGACCTGTTTCAGTCTTCCATAGCCTTCCTAACAGACACAAAGCTCAGTATCTGTATCTATTTGTATTTGTATCTATTGAATACTAACTGCAGTTGAAACTGTATCTCACCCTCTCTACCCCCCCCCCCCGTCTCCCCCTCACTCTTTCTCAAGACGATTTGATTGCAGTGGTGTGTAGTTTGGCACCCTGCCCACCCTGCAGCATTACTTCTTGATCAAAAGCAAGAAGCGGAGTGTGTGTGTGTGTGTGTATGTGTGCATTTGTGCATGCATGGCAACCATACCAGAAAGAAGAGTGAAGTAAAAAGGGACAGACGACCGCAGAGGGAAGACGAGTGTGTCGCCTCTCACAGAGGGAGAGAGGCTTCTGTCCTGCCTGGTCTGTGTCAAAGCATACAACATTCTCCGTGGTGTGTTCAAGCTCCTCTTCATTGGCTTGGTTTTTTGCTGCGATCAGGAGCAGAAACGACCGCCCACCGCTCTCAGTTACCACGGAAACTCACAAAGTTATCCTATGCAGCCCGGTGCAACACCTTGACTAGGCTTTCTGTGCGAGTTCACGTTCTTGTGTTCGTGTGTGAATGCAAACACATGGCTCGGCCCTGGCCTTGATACGAGTGTGGGAGGCATTGTAATATGCCTTGAATAACATCCCTATTTTCTCTCTACAGCCCTCCTTGCTCCTTGTTTGTCCTCTCTCCCTCTCCTACACGTGTACGTTTGGAACAGATTTGTTGAATGCACAATGAGCTCTATCGCGTATAGCAGGTAGTAAATATCCCAGCAGCTGTAGACCTGACGTTCGATTGCTTCAGCTGCTCGCTACAGCTGCACAGCAACAGAAAGCCCTACCTCGCTGGTGCATGCTTTATTTATGATCTACCATGAAAAGCTCAGTGGCTGTGCTTAACACACCACGATTCTCATCTTGTACATACACGCCTGAATACACACACACACCATTGAATTGAGCATTCCTGCTTCCTCCTTGGGCCCCTGTCTCTCTACATGTCTATGTTTCTCTCTCACGGTTTATAACTCTGATGTCAGCAGACGCTGACATGGCTATACCTGCTATTATTTAGTTGCACGTTTAGAAACGTACGTTATTACCTCTTGCTCTGTGACCGCGACGGACACCACTTGTCTTTTTTTGCCACTGATGATTTGAATTGTGCATCCCTGTGTGGCCATAATCTGTCAGCACAAACCAGGCTTCATTAATCCAAGCTGAAGGAGTCACATGCTAGTTGAGTGCAAGGTCACGCCTAATGGAGCGAGACTTTTATTGATAAGTCTCACTTTTTGGGAGATACAAAGCAACCAACAGCAATGGCCTCCTTATTCATTCATCCTCCTTACACCAACGCATTTTTTCCTCTCTTGCTCCCTGCCTTCATCCCACTGCGTCATCTTCATTGTCGGCCTGAATTGTGGGCTTGGCAGGGTGACCCATCGCTCTTCCCTGCTGTTTGTCAGGACATGGCTCATCTTCCTCCAGTCCTGGAGACAGCTTTTTAATAAAGCGGGCTTGAGCCGGGCTTTAAGTGCTTTATTTTCATTTTGCCGCGCAGCTGGTGAAGTAATGTGTGCTTCTCAAATATTTATGGAGGACCCCGAGTCACAGTTCTTCAGAGAGAGTGGGAGATGAATTCTTCAAATGTCGTACTTATGAAAATGGTGCCACTGATTTTCCTCTGGATGGCCATATTAGACCTACTGGTGGTGAATGAAAACTTACTAAAGGTCTGTTGTAGTTAAAACTACATGCAAACAAAAAATTGATATTATGAGTTAAGCTGCAACCCTAACCCCTAAATACAGGGAAATCATATATACCGACAATTGTAGGATGATGAGGACTTTTGGTCCTCCATGATCCATTTTTAAATAATTTGTCCTGGTCATCTTGGTGAAAAGATGAGCAGAGAAGTAACTGTAACTTTCACCAAAATCTTTGGACGGACTCCCCGAGCCCCTTCTGTCCTGTAGTCTACACTCGGCCAATCACACACTTGGAAATACTTGAATGGTACTGACGAGGTGCTTGAACACCCTCGATTCAAAGTAGCAGTGGTCTGAGGTGGGAATTGCTGGGAAACACCTTATCTCAGCTGCTCGCATCGGTAATTACTACCCAAATCACTTCCCCAACCTTATGGCTGTGGATGAGGGTTGAAAAGACGGTCGACCAAAAAGGTTGAGGGCTTTGCTTTATATCTCAGTTCCCTCTTCTCTGCCATGGTCTGATACACTGGCATTACTGGAGCTGATGGTCATCTTGCCATGGTTTCAGACTTATGCAGTGTTCAGAAAGACAACAGCACTGCCGGAAAAAAAGTAGCCCCCTTATTCATTTGCTTTGTACTGCTGTGGCTCAGCTGTGGTCTCATGAATGCACACACAGCCCTTGCTCCGAATGTAAAAGGACACATGGGCCCCTCATACTACTTTACAGGAAACACAGTCGTTTGACTTAGAAAACACATTTAGAGCGGATGCCAATTTCCGTGATTTCGCCGTTATCTGTGAAAGAGTGAAAGGTTTGTTCCAGTGTTCAGCCGCTGTGTTCACCATCTGCTTCATCAGTGCCTGTAGAGGCTCAACCGTCGCCAGTTAGTTGCATGTTGTTGCTGTAAACCTGCTTTAAAAATTCCATTGAATCGCTCATATCACAGTTTCAAAGTGCTAAATCTCCTTCGAAATTAGGCTGGTAATTCGGCTGTATAACGGCAGAGAGGAAGAAAGCGTGTTTCATAATAGTTGTTTTTTATGCTTTGAATATTCATCCCTGTTTCCCCTATCAGCCTCTACACAATGTGCTCTGTCACCACCCACTCAGGCTTTGTGTTGTGGTATGTGGTGGAGCCAGAAAGGGTACTGCTTGGGTTAGCTTCTCCCTCTTTTCCACTTCACAGACACTTTCACATACAGACACACACAATCTGTCACAGCATAATACAGGGATATAGACGGGAGAGGGTGCCAGTGTGAGGCATCAGCAGAAATGCTGTCTTTCTTCCAAAAGTGGTGAAAATAAAGAGATGGGGCATAAGGATTACTGCGCCGTAAATGGCAATCAACTAATATGTGTTGGCCAGGTTGTTACCATGGTGATGTGTTGGCGGGTCAGAGCCCACACACACACACACGCACACACATTCAGAAGATACTTGGGTGAAACATTATGTGTGTGTGAAAGTGCCTGGAGATTCACTGCTATGAAAAATTACAAAATGATGGATGACGTGTCACACACACACACACACACAGACACAGACACAGGAACCTGGATGCATTGTGCCTGTCTGATTTCATTGTCTGCCCATGTGTGTGCCTGCCTGTGCAAGTGTGAGTGTAGGCTTTGTGGCCGTGACCTCGGGGTCAAGCTTCAGTTGGAGCAGTGCTGCTTGGGCCACAGGAGCTGTCGGGTCGGGAACAGCGTGTTCCCCACAGCCAAATGGGTCAGGACCACTGAGTCTCAGTCAGTGAGCTGGAAAAATATGCACGCACAAGAATCACACAGCATAACTTCTAGTGGACCCAATAAACACAGACGTGTCACGGTCGTGTTGTCCTCACAAGGATAGAGAAATAAAAGGAATCCTGGAGTGCCGACATATGCCAGTCCTCTTCTTTATATGATGGATGTTTTTTACAGCACATAAAGAAAGGGAGTACAAATGGCATCCACATGTGTAACTGCAGGCCTGGGATATGGGCATTTCAAAAGTAGACATGTTGACGGATGGAGTTCTGCCAGATTGCTGTGGTCGGCTTGTTCAGTTTACTTGTGGGCATAGTGCTTACAATGACGGAGGGGTTCAAAATGTTCGGATCCTATTGTTTTTACAAGAATGCATGTGGTGAGAGAAAATGTTAAGAGTGAGAACTTGGAACAGAGATGCATGAATAAAGTTCATATAAACAACATTGGAAAATAAGAAATAATGGATTTGCTGTCTGTAAAAAGGGAAAGCCAGGAACTCCCAAATCCATTTCTTAAGATGTGTGTGAGCTTAATTTAGGGAACTAACCACAAAGCTGAGCAAATGTAACATTATTAGATCAGTTTACTCCGGTGAAAACGGTTGTATAATGTCTTCTGTGGCTCTAGATGGATCTATTGATAAAATAACCCTGATGATGGCATAGTGATGTCACCAGGGTTATCTAGATTGGTCTGCTTTTACACAAAGCCTGCGTAAAGATATACCTGGTGGAGAGAATCTAACCAAAGACAAGTGCATTCTCAGCCTTTTTTGGAGCTTCAACCATACTAGGGACTAAACGTCTTGGATTTTATTCCCATTGTTCTCTTAATCTGTTTTTCATAGATCGCTCAACTATGTGGAAGCCAAATACTTAAATTGCTGAAATACCCTCAATTTAGAATATTCCATAGAGCAGCTCCATAGATGGGCGATACCTCCTCTTGAATGAAAATGACAGTAGGGCACTCTTTAAAGCAGAATATAGTGACGAGGTAAAAGGTGTGAAGGGACTATTAGTCAACAGAATGGAATCCTAAATAAAATATATACAGGCAAATTAAAAACAAATCAATGCTCCATTAGCTCATTTTAAATCATTAAATATGACTGAGGGTCAGATATAACCTACAGTATGTGCATGTTATATTTCCTCCAGAGGCGTACTATGAGATGGAGGCCACAGTAGAGCTCGCCTCACCGCTCCCAGTGGACGGCTAATGCAGGAAGTGTTTAGATTAGTAAGTAGTAAAATGACCATTGAGTATCCAATACATTATTGATTGAGGTTGAGTCTCTCAACTATTTGCTGTCTGAATGCTACAGGTGTCCAAATGTTCGGTTGAACATGAATACATTGTGCCGTGATGAAGTCATGTAGATGTGGAGTTTTTTCCACAAATCAGATCAGGTTAATAATGAAAGAAACGGAAAAAAAAACACCAAAGTGTTAAGGATAGGATAGGAAATGAATGTGTTCAGTGAATGTTTCAATCTTTTTTTCTCTCTTCCTCTTTCCCGCCGCCTTCTCTCTTTACTCCTTCCTCGTCTTCTCTTTCATCTGTTCTGGCTGGAGGTTTTAAAACTGTAAATCTGAATGTGTGGTTGTCCTCAAACTGTTTTTACACAAGACAATGAGCATGTGTGTGCTCTCTGTTTATTGGCCACAGACCCACACAAATCATTTCTTTGATACACTGTAGATGAATGAGACCTTTTTTTGAAAGTGCCGTGCACTCAAACATCACTCTGTCTCACTGTGCTGGGATTTAATAGCATTGTACGCATTGTTCTGGAAAGCAATTACTCCAATATAAAAAATATAATAAATAACAATGATGTGTTGTGTCTCAAACTGTTGCTTTGAGGCTGATTTTGTAGGGCATTTCAGAAAATGAAAAGCAGATTCTAGATTCACAGTGAGCATTTTCATTCATCAGTCGTTTACATTGAGACCGAATGAGCCACTACACCTACTCTGCCGCTGCATTATTATATGTTTATCTAAAGGGAGTCTTTGTGTGTTCTGGGAGGTGTGAAACTTTTTCTTTCTCGATGACTCGGAGTGCATAGTAACTACTGTAATTAAGCCACAGGAACCTGATTCTTACTCAGAGTTACAGATTCTAGCAATTAATAGAAAGCAGAAGAGAATGCTAATTTCGAGTCGCATGCCTCTTTATTCAAGCTGACCATAAAATAGTCACAAATCAACTATGTGTGTGTGTGTGTGTGTGTGTGTGTGTGTGTGTGTGTGTACAAATCACCTTTTATCTCTATTTAGTTTTTAATTTCCTGTATGACTCTGCAGATTGCTATCTGATCGCCTTACAGCTCCACGCTTTTAAAACTGGCATTATCCTCCCATCTTGCAGATGGGGCTCCGCTGAGCGAGCTGTCTTGGCCTTCATCCCTGGCAGTGGTAGCTGTCTCCTTCTCTGGCCTCTTCACCTTCGTCTTCCTCATGCTGGCCTGCCTCTGCTGCAAGAAGGGTGACATCGGCTTCAAGGTGAGCTCATTGCTGCCCCCTGCTGGGAGTGCTGGGGAGAGCATAAACTGGGAGTGCGTAGTTGATGAGAATCCTGGTCACAGAAAAGGAACTAATACTAAGTGTGTAACAAACACGCACTGTACAGATGTGGGAAAAAAACAACTAAAAGCCTTACATGTATTTTAATATAGTGCCATTCAACTTCTTTTTAGCCTGCCACGAAGTGAAGGCTGAATTGAGGTAGACATAAAGTAGGACCGCAGCTAAAGATAATTCTTTCATCTGCTACAATCCAAAACTCAAAAATATTCAGTTAAGAAGGAAAAGTAAATCCTGGAACAAGCAAATGGTTGTTTTCTTGTTTGATTTAATTACTTAAGTGAGTCATTTGTTGCCCGCTATTTTCCTGTCAATCAATACATTTTCTCAGCTCTAAAATGAATGTGCCATGAGAGCCAATTTGGAAAAAAAATAAAAACCTCCATAGGGAGTTTTCTCCACTTGGTATATTAAAAGATGTTTAGTTTTTTTTTCAATTCCCTTAAAAAAAAGTTAGAATAAAATCCAAGGGCTACAACAAACGATTACTTCCTTTTTGGATTCATCTGCTTTTTTTTTTGCTTTTTTTTTTTTTTTATATGAAAACAAACTGAAAGCAGTGAAAAGTTCCTGCTATAATTTCTCAAAGCCCAAGGTGAGATTTCTTTTGTGCGATCGAAATCCAAATATATTGAGTTTACTTTCCTGTATGACACAGGAAAGTCTGAACTATTCACATTTAAGAATTAGTAAATGTTTGGCATTTTTGCTTTAAAAAAAAAAAAAAATGACAAAAACTATTTTTTCAATCATCAAAAGAGTTGCCATTCAATTTTCTGTCGATCGCCTCATCGTTTAATGTTGCAACTGACTTCTTAGAGAAACAACTTGGTACTGTGTAAATATTTTACGAACTGACAGGAGACGTCGGGATCGTGATCGCATTGAAACAACCTCCAAACCTACACTACTGTATATGCCGAAGGACTATTGCCTCATTGTATGCAAGTGGTGCAACCAAGTACCCTTACCCATCCCAGGCTGGCACACTTTGTCTCTGTGTTGCCCTCAGCTGCCAGCATTACTCGGCCATGCTGTGTCAATCATCAGCGCTGAACTGAGCGGCTGATGAGGGCTGACAGAGACTGACACAGGCAGGGGGCATATGGTGGAAGGAGAGAGAGGAGGAACCCTCGAGTCGCTGTACTGGCTGCTCCTTGTCTTTACAAGTTTCCTCATTAACATCCACAACTACTCATATTGTGGCATTAGCATCGAAACGCATTTTTCATTTTTGGTACTGCATTTTAATGTCTGTAACCCGTTTGGAGAATGGATAAATTACAGCTCTGACTGAACAGCCTTCTGTGAAGATCACTTATGCAAATCATTTAGCAATTTGAATTTACAATATCCCCGAGGACAGGGTTAGAGGGAATGAAACCCATTTAGTTTTTTTTTTTTTTTTTTTTTTTAAATTGTTGTTGATTAGAGAGCTGCAGAAGCCAAAGGAGAGGACAGTAGAGAGGGTGAGAGCAGAGCAGTTAGTTTCTGCACGAGGTGACAGTCAGGTCTGTGTTTCTGGCTTCACGCTGTACAGCGGGAACAAGGTGCCGCAGGGATAATAGTGTCGCTATAGAACCCAGCATGGAGAGGCAGCTTTAACACATTCTGGACTTTTCTTCTCTGTGTGTGTGCCCACATCTGTCTGTGCTATGCCAGATCGCCTCTGCCTCATTATGTGAAAGTGTATTTTAATACCCTGCGGGAACACTGGGAGTCTTGTTCTGTGTCTGCTTTCCTTTGGCCTGCTTTTATACTGTGAAAAAGACTAATGACAGAAAGATGGCTCCAGCTGCTAAAACAGCAATATTTGATTGATTTTGTCATGATCAATCAGCCTGGTTGATGTACCAATGTGACACTATTGATTCCTGCAGGGATATTGTCTTACAGCACGCTGTCGTCCTGAGAGTTCAGGATGAAAGCTTAGCTCCCATACTGCTGGGATTGTTATTAATTGTAAAGCTATAGTAAAAGAGGTGTGTGCGGCCTTGCGGAATCACTTTTGAGACACAATAAGAATAAGCCTTTTTCATAGCAGCCATTTTGGCCTGTCATTGCAGGGTAAACGAGAGTTATTGATACCATTTTAAATATGACCCCGTTCCATTCAGGTGGGCCGAAGCCTTGGTCTTGTGCATGGAATAGCTGTGACAAACAAAACAAAACAAAAAACGGGACCATAATTCATTTTGATCAATCACACCTGTGTTTAGCCTGCTATGACATGTCAAAATGGCTGCTGTGAAAAGGGCCTAAAGGTGAAGAACAAGCGCATTAATATGAGCGCGGGGCCATTGGTAACATAATATCAAGTGTGTTGGACATTTGACAAACAGGCAATGAAAGCATTACAATCACAAGAAAGCACATTGTAACTGGTTGCTAACAAGGAATCCTCTGTCATAGGGGCCCGACGTTCAGATCTCAGGCAATTTAAATCAAAAATATTCATATTTATTTGGGCTATGCTAAAACGGTACAAAACAACTGCGACTTTAGTGAATAAAACATATGCTTGTCGTCTTGATCTTAGTTTATAGTAATTCCAGACAAGACAGACTATCAAATCTTCCTCTTGCTCTCTTAGTTTGGCAGCAAACATCACAGAATGGTTAAACGGTTCTCACTCTTCTTCCTTTTCTCCTTTTGGCACCCGCTCGTCACTCAACAGCTCACTTGTAAGGTGTGCATTCACGTGGGACTGCAAAATTGCACCGCTGCGCCGTCCAAAAGCTTCATTATTCCTCTCCATCGCTGTGCTCTTACTAGAGCGCGTAGTGTGAGGCTGGGTATTAAGTGCTTTCTAAACTGAAGGCTCTCTGGGGAGCTATGCAACGCTGACTCACAGCCAGGTGCTCGCTTTCACACTTCGCTCTGAGGAGAGTGGCAGATGGTTCTCTTGAATGAGAAACGCACGTACACACATTCCTATATACATACATACACACTGCCGTTTTAGGACACTTGTAAATATATATACAAACACACACACACACACACACACACACATACACATACACACACACATACAATGAGCCATTCAAAAATGTCATATTAGTCAATCCTGCAACCCTCTTTTCCTCCTGTTTTCTCTTAATGTTTTCTCCTTTCTTTACCTCTGTGGTTACAGCAAGTGGGAGATATGCTTGTTGTGGGTAATAGTTCATTAATAACCAACAGATGGATGGATGGGTGCTTGTGAACGGAGCACTGCTGCCAGGCCGGTTTCCCAACTCGGCCACAGTTTTAGAAACTGCTGACAAGATTGACTTGAATCATTGTGGGACGCTGCTTCATGTGGTAGGACACGGTCAGGACAGCGTCAGGAGGCGCTTCGACTGAAAGACCTGATGCATTTAATGGAACGAGGGCAGGACCTGATTCAAGTCTGATGTCTGCTTTAACCTAAAACAAAATTATACAGACAGGAAATCATCATAATTGCAGCATTTCAGTCACTGCTGGCAGTGCGGGTGTGATCATGTACACTTCATAGGTTTGCCTCAATCACGCATTCATGTTGCACAATGACTTGCTGCAGATGGCTATATATATATATATATATATATATATATATTTATATATATATATATAAAATTACATTACATTGCAGTTCATTTAGCAGACGCTTTTGTCCAAAGCGACTTACAATAAGTGCAAAGAATCTTCTGATATACATTTTTTAATAGTATTATTTTTGATACAATAGTTATTTATTATTAATATTATAGTAGAGGTGTGACATTTAAGTAGGGCTGAGCAATATATTGATATTATATTGATATTGTGATATGAGACTAGAAATGGTCTTAGATTTTGAATATCATAATATGGCACTTTCCTGGTTTTAAAGGCTGCATTGCAGTAAATGGCTGTATCCTGAATTTACCAGAATGTTCTAGCTGTTCTATTATTTTCCTTTTACCCACTTAGTCATTATATCCACATTACTGATTATTATTTATTACAAATCACATTGTGAAAACATTTTGTGTAAGCACAAATAGTCCACCTGCAATATTACATATTGGAACTAGTATATTATTATAGCATATGTTAGATTATGTGGTGGTGTCTGCTGTCCAACTATTCGGAAACCATCTTTAATATATTGACTATAAGGGAGTGTGTGACCATCTTCAGTGCTGATCTGAGGTTATAATTGCACGCAGTAGTAGCAAAGTAAACTCTGCCACATGCAGCAATTTTGGCATGTTCTTCGGCACAAGCACACATATGCTAATAATGTGCTGGTTCCTACAGACTTTCCTTCCAGGAAAAGAGAACATTTTGATGAGAGTTCCCTGAAAACACTGGGATCTCAATTAACAAAATGAAACCCTACTACTCACATACCACAGTGAATGGGGTTAATTAATCTTCAAGGATTTAGGTTTACCCTGGAACCAGTGCATCTGCTGAACAAAAGTTGCACTCTTAATTAGAATTAAACACGTAAGACTCTCAAGGTCTCATATGAGCCCATGGAGTTGTTTACTCTCAAACATCTTGACTCACCCTGACAATAATCTGCCTTGTGATCTGCCTCGTGCTGCAGATTACGCAATTTGTCTAGTTTACTGCTCATATACAGTTTCCCTTGGCTGCAAATCTTCCACTACTCTGCTGTTGTTTCTTAGTATGTATAGCCAGAAGGTCGCCGATATGTTAAAAGCACTCAATAAAAGCTAGTTGGGTGAGTGAAGACGGATCAGATTTTGAAGCAACATGTGGAGGAGGATAAGGAGATACAACGTAAAGTAAGTGCAAAGTATGTCGGCACTTTTAACACATGCTGTATGGGGTTTTCTATAGGGACACGCTACAATAATTAGAGAGCGAGGACACTGCAGTAGACAACAACGGATGGGGGCGGAAAGAAGAGTAGTAAAGCAGTCCGAGCAGGGCATGTGGGGTATGGTGAACAGGGATGTTTGGAACTCCCTCTCATCCTCATCCATCATAGGAAGGCTGGGGTGAATCTGCAGTTAATGGCCCAGAGTTATTTTTTTTCTTCTGCATAGCTGATGGTAGTACCTGCTCTCGCTCTCTCTCTCTCTCTCTCTCTCGCTCTCTCTCTTGCTCTTGCTCCTATTTGGAGGTACTGTGGACACTTAACCTTTTATATTGTAAGAGTTATTTCTGGTTTTGTAGTGCGCAGGAGAGGATGTACAGTACCTGCTGTTACATTGTGGTGTGAAGGGAAAACATTCAACAGAACATTCTTGTCCAGTGATTATCATTGATCACCGTCCAGAACAGGTGTTTTGTGTGTCTTTGCAATGCTATCGTGTCGTACATCCCGTCTTTTTCGGTCCTTCAGAAACCTTGAAGATGGAAAACCTCGGGCTCACAATGTACAGTGCGATGTACTGAACTGGAAGATGCAACGGCACTGTTGAAATAATGTAGCTCCAAATAATCAGGACACCGGTGTCTCCTGTTAGGCATTTTTCACATGATGTAAGTGGTGATATTGTTTCCAAAACCGGCCCATCCTTCAAGTCTTCAAATGTTCAAATGTACTTTTTATTCTGTACAAACTAAAACTACTATCTATCTATCTATATCTATAGATATAGATAGATAGATAGATGGATATGTTGAGTCATGTTGCTTTACTTGTTTTTTTTTTTTTTTTTACTTACAGTATTTGAAGAATAAATAGTGAAGTTTTTGGACTTTGGTTTTAGTTTCTTTCATGATGGGAACCATGGTTTGTATATGTGAGTGTGTATGAGGAAGAAAGAAAAGACGGAGCAAAAGAAAGACAGGCTTTGTGTATGCAGTTTGAACACACACATTAGTGTGTTCCCCCTACAGCGTCTTTGTCGTGACCCACACAATGCAGCCCACAACGTACATGACTTATGTATATAGCTTGGTGGGCGTGCCTCAGTGCATTTGAATGCCCTCACAGTTGAGCCATTGTCTCCCACTATCTCAGTGGTAGGATGGCTGCGAGTGGATGACTAATTCCAGCATGTGTCTTTTGCAACAGGAGTTTGGAAACAGTGAGGGAGAGGAGTACCAGGCAGATCTCTCCCTGGCCTCGCCTTCCTCCCAGAATGGCCCCGAGGTCTACATCCTTCCCCTCACTGAGGTCTCCCTGCCTGTCTCCAAACAGCCTGGCAGATCCAGTAAGGAAATACACAACACCATCAACACATAAAACCTCCAAGTTATATCTGCTTGGACATTTTAATGACCTCTTTTTGAGTTTGCTTCCTGGTGTTTTTTCATTTCTCTTTTCTGCATTGCATTGCCCCGTAGTCGTAAACTCCCAGCTCTTTAGAACGAGTGAGTGTCTGCCACAGTAACAAACTATCAAAGCAGATTGTGTGGTGGAAATTCTGTTAACAAAGATATTACAAGTGTCTCTTCTCTGGAGCACGAGATGAAACCGAGTACATTTTGTCTACCTCTTAATGGCCTCTATAATTTGTTATCTTTTATTATATGTCACTTCTTTCTTGCCCTCTGTCCATTGTGGAATGCATTTAGAAATAGACCTACTGCAGTTTCCCATACTGTACAGGAAAACTGCAGCCAATTGGACAGGAAGGATTCCGATCTACCCCAAGTGTACATTATTTCAGTGCATGCTACATTGCATTAACATGAATATCCTAATTTACTTTAATCTTACATAATCTTACGTCAGCACAGGTCCATATTATGTTGGTGTGTTTAAATGTCTACCTCCATGGTCCTCCTCAGCAACGTCACCGCCCGTTTCTTTTTTCCCTCAGGTCATTCTGCCTCGAGCACAACCTGTTCAATTGTGCATGCGCATGTATGTGGAGTGTGTGTGAATCTCAGTGTAAGCCAGATCCTGGGTGCCTCTCCCTGCATGACTCACTGGCTGTCAGCGCTGTGCTGTGCTCAGCCAGAAGGGAGGTGAGTTGGGGCTCAGCATCCCAGGATGTGAGCCTCCGCAATGATTGGACAAGGCAGCCTCAGGCTCGTAGCCAATCGCTAGCCTCCGCTCCATCCTCCATAGCTACCGCTGTATGATTGGAGCAGGTGTTGCAGGGCGAGGAATGGATAGATGGCGAAAGGAGACGAGATTGTAAAAAGAGGGAGAATGTCTCCTTTTACTGAGTCAGAAAGAATGGGCTCTTACTCATTCCTCCTTTCTTATGTAATGACAGTAAGACATGGTACTATTTATTTAACCTTTTCACTGTTACCTATTCGGCATTGGAAGTATTGGGACTTTAGAATTTATGCAGCCTTCCCATTGCTTTGCTTACATCTGACACATTGTCATTAGCATGCGAAATGTATAATACGATTGCAGGAATGATATCATATTTTAAAACGATTACGTCAATAAGTTGCAGGTCAAGGACTGAGCAGGCTCCTCCGTGCATATTAACATCATGCACATGTCATAAATCATCCACCCTCACACTGACGGCAAATTAGACCAGTAATTGTCTCTTTAACAGAAACACTAGTTCTATAGTTTATACTCTAACCATGAATAGCATATTCTATATCTCTTCTACATCTGTATGAACACACAGTACAAGGTTTGCCATTGATGCGACAGTCCTGCTTTTCACTTGTTGGTCTAATCTTTTATTCAAGAGGTCGTGTAAAGCCTTCAAACCCACGACAGAGGCTCGATGTATCAAAGTGAGTGTGTGAAGCTTGTGTGTGTGTGTGTGTGTATCATTCCACGCGCCCACCCATCCCGCGATCTCACTGGACCCCACCGTCTTCTCGGGGAATGCCATGAGTAGGACGGGAATGCACACTCACGCTCACACATTCCACATTCGGAATAATAACACTTTTCTAACTTCTCTGTCCGGGAGGGGTTATGGAGAAGTTTGGGTCTGTTGTCCCCGTGACAACCTCTGCCCAGCGTTCCAGTGGAGAATGGGCCTTGTGTGTGTCTGCACATGAGTGTGTCTATTTGGTCCACTGGGTACCAGGAGACGCAGCATGAGCGTGTGAGCGAGCGAGCCAAACAATGGCCCTGATTTAGGCCGGCTAGGCAGTGGGTGAGCATAAGGCCGAGCTGAAACGTCCGTGGAACGCACCAGTGGAGGACTGGCATTATGGGCAGAATACAGTGAGGGGTCTGTGACAGAATGAGGAGAGACAGGAGAGACAGGGGAAGGGTGGTGGCATGCACCAGGACCTAAGAGCGGGGAGGGGAGGCTTGAGATAGGGGCGGCGAGTGTGTATGACAGAGGTCTTTTTCTGCATCTGACAGAGCAGTGATTGTGTCCTGTTTGGCTGAGGAATGCTGCTGTCCTGGGTGACAGGGGGGCATTATGTGGGCCTTATGTCACTACTGGGTGTCTTGAAGCTGCACACAGAGCTGGCGCGTCAGACGGCACACTACCGACATGCGTGACGGTCACATCAGGCGTGATACATGGCCGGAAAATCTCTGCGCCCAGGGCAGAAAGCCTCCTGCCTGGAACCGTTTGGCAGATTGGTCCACTGACTCGACGTTGTGATACGTTTCCATCTCGCTCAGTTATACTGTAGATTTAAATTAAGTCTGTATAGGAACCAAGGATTTTCTGTGTTTGCTCGACAGCTGGCGAGCTCCAGACGAGGACAGCGTGTGTGTTTTTGTGTGTCCCAGTTGGAGGATGAGCTCGGTGCAGACTGGGAGAGGCGGCGTGGCGAGCTTGTTCAGCTGTGCGAGGGCTCGGAGGGTTAAATCCTGCCGAGGCTCTTTCACACACACTGCGACCGTGGGCTCTTTCTCAAATACACACCATGAGGCTAAGACGCTCGGGGTTGGGGCTGGGGCCACGGGCTCTCGGTTCCCACACTCTGAACCAGTCCTTCATCCCTGCCTGGGACCCGGACTCGGTGCCCGTCACGGCGCTCAGAGTGGCTGGTCGCTCCACTGCTCCGCCATCATCTTCTACTCACCACCACCCTCTCCATTTTTGAACTATGAGGATCCATGGAGGTATTTGAATCTGTGCACGAGCTGCTGACTCCCAAGTTTCCTTGTCCTTGTAAATGCTTATTTAATATGGCTGATAAGTTGGGTTTATTTTCCTTCAGGCAATCGCTCCTCTTTAGTTGATGCAACATTTTATTTAGGGAAATGTGCATTTATTGAGGTGGAGGTTCTATTTTTTTCCCCGTCTTAACTCTGTCGGTGATGTTTCCCTGGGCTGTTGGGCTCAATTTATGTCTAGTCACAACCTTCTGTTTTTAGTTTTATTGACTTTGTTCATTGAAAACCTTTCCTTTCAGAAATCTGTTTTGTTTCTCTTCATCATTTCTTTCCAACTGCAGCAGTCTTCTTTTTTTTCCCCCTGTCTAAACATAATCTCATGTCTTTCTTGCTGTCCCTTTCCAGTCCAGCTGCTGAAATCATCTGACCTCGGCCGCCACAGTCTACTCTATCTAAAGGAGATTGGACATGGCTGGTTTGGCAAGGTGAAACATGCTTTTTTTGTTCACAAAGTGTTTTTTTGGGTGAGGAGACACCACCTTTGTCATCATTATCACTTGCTTTAATTGTTTCAACTGCCTTCCTTACTGTACTAACTGTACTCCGACGTGCTTTCCACTGTGAGGAATGCAAGGGTAATGTGAGGATGATCTCATTGTCGCGGGACTAATCTTTGGCACTTGTGTTAAGGAGAGGAGTTGAAATTCACAGTCACAGTAAATTCCTGACATATTACTTTACAGTAAATGCTGCTGTAACACTTCTTCGATTTGCTCATGCACCATTGTCATTCTGCTTTCGTTTAGTTTCTTTTTCCTCACTTTGTGACTGCATGTTGACGCTGTTTGTAATGAAGTATGTTTACTCGCGTTTAATTCTCAGGTTCTGCTGGGCGAGGTCAATGCGGGCCTCAGCACCACCCAGGTGGTGGTGAAGGAGCTGAAGGCCAGTGCCAGTGTCCAGGATCAGATGCAGTTCCTGGAGGAGGTGCAGCCATACCGGTCAGTTCACTTATCAGAGATCCCGCAGCACAGCCCTTCAGTTTTAATGAATTGCACCGCGTAGCAATAACACAAATGAATGAATAAATGAATGATTCGATTATTTATTGTATACCTACTCAAATCATGTTTCCTCTGCCAGAACCCTCCAGCACCCTGCCCTCCTGCAGTGCCTGGCACAGTGCTCAGAGGTCACTCCTTATCTGCTGGTCATGGAGTTTTGCCCTCTGGTGGGACACACTTTAATGATCAAATTCTGTTTATTCAGTTCTTCCCACGTACCTCATTATTTTCTATTTTGGTACATTGTTGTTTGGTTTATTCATAATAAATCAGGGCGGCTCATAACCTCATTTCCTTTCTCCTCTCAGGGTGATCTAAAGAGCTACCTGCGCAGTTGTCGGGTTGCTGACTCCGAGACTCCCGACCCTTTGATCCTCCAGCGAATGGCGTGTGACATTGCCTCAGGGCTTCTGCAACTCCACAAATACAACTTCATACACAGGTGCAGTATGCCAAATCAATCCAGCTCTATTTAACTCCATCAGCTCGAATAGTGATGCCCAAGAAAGGAAGCTGAATGCACTGTGCGCCCCCTGCTGGCCTCTCCCGGCAACAACATCCTGGTGCTGCCTGAGTAGTTGTCAGAAACTCCAGCATCAGTGATTTTGTTGCCGGGGGCGAGCCCCTCTCGCTCTCTCTCAGCCATGTGGTGGCTGCCATGGCAACCAATAAGTGGCTGCCAGGCGAAACGGCTCCCTGTTTGTGGAGGAGGTGAGATTAAACAAAGTGACTTAGTTTTGTCTGTGTCTGTACATGCTCAGGTGATAAGAAACAGTACATGATACTTCAGGTGTACACATTTCGTGATATGATTGAATTAATATACAGGAGAATCATAGTGCTATGAGACATATTCATTGACAATATGGCACTTGTATGTTTTAACAACAAACACTGATTCCCATGATATACTGACTTGGGTGTAACAATGGTAACAATTCTGAAGTATTAGTCACAAAACTTCCAGAAATAATTGAAAACCACGCAATATTGACGTATTTATCTATACTGTAGCATCAAATGTTTATAAAGAAATGTGGTTTTGGCAAAATAACCAAATAATCCCACGAATACATCGCCTAGTTTCCAACTGAGCCCCGCCCTCTCCTAACCAGTGTGCAGGTCAGAGACGAAACAAAAACTAGAAAATCTACCTTTGGAAGATTGACAGTTTGAGACCTTGAGGCCTTTTAGAGATGGTAAATAAATATGGGTATGTTTATGCTGTTACTTGTACTGCATTAAATGACAGTTACCTTTGTTTTGACAGTGACCTGGCCTTGCGAAACTGCCTGCTAACTTCAGAAATGTCAGTTAAGATCGGAGACTATGGCCTTTCTCACAGCCGATACAAGGTATGTCTTTTGATAATGCCATTTTTATTGACCACTTTATACCTTATCACCTATCAGTACTCAACTGTTACTGTTTTTGTGTTGTTGTTGCTCTATAGGATGACTATTATGTCACACAAGACCAGATCTGGGTGCCCCTGCGCTGGATTGCACCTGAGCTCATAGACGAGGTCCACGGAAACCTGCTGGTCGTTGACCAAACAAAATCCAGCAACATATGGTGAGATATTTAAAGCGTGACAAACCGGAAATATTATTGCAAGTTTAATGAGATAACACTACCGTACCAACATTGCCTGTATCACGATATAGAAATCCCCTAACCTTGATTTAATGCAGATTATATTGCTAGAATGTTACTTTGTATGCTCAGGTTTTGTTGTTCTCCACTGCTTTTATTGTGAAACTCTTTGCGAAATATGTTTACAGCACAAATGATATACTTGTGACGAAAGAAGGTCACAGCTTGTTTGGAACATGGCCATATCTGGGATATGAGTGGTGAACACACTTAAGGATTTCTTTGCCCGTTCCAGGTCATTGGGGGTGACTGTGTGGGAGCTGTTCGAGCTGGGAAACCAGCCGTACAGACACTACTCTGACAGACAGGTGCTGACATATGCTGTGAAGGAACAGCAGCTCAAACTACCCAAACCCCTGCTCCAATTCCCCCTGGCTGAGCGCTGGTGAGACATAGTTGCATGCATTGCACACACACTCTGGGAAACACACTGTACATACACATGCACTTGCTAGCAGATACTTTTCCTATTCTTTTGGCATCGACCAGAGTCGAATGATTTATCTTTACCTGGGACGCCAGCCAAATGTTGTTCTTATTTATTTTTCAGAAATGTTCTTCACTAAATTAAATGCGCTCCACTAAGGAGCCACACACACGCACATAAGGAGGAATGTAAACATCTTATAACTATGTCAGCATCTGCACTGCACCTCCTTCATAGACTCTATATGCCTTCAACAAGTACTAGGTGCAGCTAGCGATTGCTGACGTTGCTGAGTTTTCTTTTATATTGCCTTATTGTTTGTCTAGAATCAATTGCAATGCAGGCATACAGAGAGTAACGCAATTATAACTTGTCATTTATTAATCTATTTATACTCTTTCTGTCTAGGTATGAGGTGATGCAGTTCTGCTGGCTGCAGCCTGAGCTGAGACCCAGCAGTGAGGAAGTCCACCTCCTGGTCACATACCTGTGTGCTAAAGGCTCCAGTGAGGCTGAGGAAGACTTTGAACAACGCTGGAACACCTTGAGACCCAACCTGCTCGGCAGCACCTCCCACACAGCTACATCCACATCCCTAGTCCTGACCCCTACACCTGCCTCGGCTGACGTCCCCAGTCCAGACCAAACTCCGGCGGGGGAGCTGGCCTCCTCTGCCTCGTCCTCCTTCCCCCTCCTGGAGCACTTCTCTGACAGCTTCCACTCTGACACAGGCGACGACCTGCTGACCGTCACGGAGACCAGCCATGGTCTCAACTTTGAATACAAGTGGGAGCAGGCCCGAGCTGAGCAGCCCTACTGCTCCTCTTCTACCAGTGGGCCACTGGGCCAGGGGAACCCATATTACCAGGATATCTACTATTCAAGTAAAGAAAGCACCTCAGGGGGCTGCAAGACTGACAGCCTGACCTCAGGCATATCCCCATCCTATTATGAACCTGAACACCCGGGTGTGGTCCCAGTGTTGAGTGCACACAGCCCCTCGGTCAGCAGCGAGTACTACATTCGCATAGAGGAACCAGTAGAGTGTAACATTAACCTGGATGATAGCGTTGTGGACTACAGTCCAGAACTGGTGGCCAGCAGCAGCAGGTTGTCCTCCGAGAGTCGGACTGGTTCATCCATGGCACAGCCCAGTGCTTACTGGTCGACTGACAACAACAGATCTACTGCCTATGACTCTGATTCAAGCCCCACTGTCCAACTCACCATGGAGCCACTGCTGAGAAAGTCATCCAGCACCAGCCCTATAAAGCTAGGCCACTTGCACAACTGCTTCTCATCCAGTCAGGACGACACAGTCTACTGCGAACAGTCATCGGCATACAAGGCACGGCAGCCCTGTCTGTCTGAACTGGATACATCGCCAGAGTCCAGATCAAACCTTCTCCACCCAGCAGGGCGTTTGGAAAACCCACGCAGTTTGTCACAAGCAGTCAGCAGCCCCAGCTTGGGGTTCTGTGATCCCTACCTTGAAGCGAGCACAGGTCGAATTGCTGTTAATGAAAGCTGCCATAATATTATGGGTCCCCTCAGAAAGACACTACCCGTAGTGAACCACATTAGCATTGATGTAGGGACCGACGACGGCCTGCTGGTGGGCCAGCAGAGAGGTAACGACATAGAGGATGACCTTTTCTCTGAGGGAGAGGCCACTAACTGGACCTCAAACCATTCAGCAAACAATAATAGCCTGAGCTTTGACGGCAGGCAGTCAGGCGGTGGGCATGACGTCTATCTGGACCTTCAATATGCTGCTCACTCTAACACAACAGAATTATGGTCTTTAACCAAGGCCACCACCAGAACCTTCCACAGCTCCAGGTCTTGTGGCACCTTGGAGGCGGAAGGACGAGACTCTGGTTGCAACGCTGCTAGCAAGCCCACTGAATTAGGTTCATACATTCACTTATGGCACAAAGAGAGAGAGGAAGCTGCCACTCAAGCGGAAAGGAACTTAACTGCAGAAAATCTAAGAAGTATTGATTCTCTTACCAGCTCAAGAGGTACAGAGGGTGGAAGAGTGGAGGGAACATATGAAAAGCAATTGTTGCATAATGGAGAGAGACTGTACTCTGAGCCTAAGATGATACCCGAAGCAAGCTATATCAAGTCCCCATCCACTTTAAAGGAGCCACAGACTAGTCAAACAGGAGCCTTGTCAGACAAGCAGAGAGGTAACATGTGGGAGGGGGTTTCAACAGGAATCTCTGTTGGTCTGGGAGACAAGAGGCTAAACTATCCAGAGACGTTAGAAAGTAGCAGAGTGTTGGACAGTGGAATGGGGGTCAGAGACTCCAGCATTAGCCTGGTTGAGCTTGGTGACTACAGTGAGGATGATGATGATGACATGACGGACATTACGTCGGGGATCTTTGCCGACTTCAACCTGGACTTTGCTGAGGTAGAGGAGGAAGAGCTAAGCCCATTGAAGCATTCTGAGGGAACTCCTGACTCTGTCGACACACTTAACCTTTCCTCGTCGATGGTGGGCTCCTGTGATCAGGCCTTCAGCCCCGATCCCTTCAATACCCCTGTTCTACCCAAATCCCTAGACAGTGGCTATGACACGGAGAACAACGAATCTCCGGAGTTTCTCTTCAAAGAGCTTGGAGACCCCCGGGGCGGTGATAGGAGCCCCAGGCTGGGTGGAGAACCTGAGCTAGTTTTGCAGGTGGGTTTGGGCCAAGGCGTCTGCACTTCCAAAAGCACCTCCGAGCTACAGTTTAAGGACCTGACAGATAAGAACCCATACAGGGATTCAGCTTATTTCTCTGACTATGATGCTGAAAATGAGAGGAGCCCTCAAGAGGAAAGCAGTAAGTTCTTCGCAGGTTCAAGTAGCCGCGACTTTTCCAATGAGAAATTGAGCTCTGTAAGAGTTGATGATCTTGTCAAAAGGCAATTCAACCAGGAGCATTTAACAAATCTGAGGCACATCAAGCGCTCGATGGTGAATCTCTCAGAGGCTGATGCTAGCTCACACCATCCTCTACCCACCCCTGGGTTGTCAATGCTGTCACCGTATCCTCCGCAGATGGGCGGCTGCCTGACTAAAGAGTCTGCTCCTGCGGATGATGATCTCGGGTTGGAGCACTCGGGAGAGGAACCGTCTTCAGAGCTTAGCTACTCCATCGGGTCTGAAGCCTCTTCCACTGTCCAGGAGGCTTCGGGAAACCGCGAGGAGGGGAACAGAAGAGCACAGGATTGTTCCCCTGTCCAGTCTTTGCATTCTGACTCCACCATCACTGACTACAGAGAAGAGGCCCACAAAGAAAACGAAAACAGCGAAGGATCCACAGAGGAAGAGCTGCCCGAATTCAATCACGTCAAGGAAGAGACGGAGGACAGAAGGGAGGGTGTGAGAATAAATGAGGAAGATTTTGAGGACATAGACGCGGGGGAATGTGACTCACAGGACAGCTTATGTGAAGAATCCAACGGCCCCGTCGACCTGTCTTCTTCCTCGTCATTGCTGGAGCTGTGTGGAGAAGACGTGAGAGCGCCGCTGGAGGAGGCGGAGGATGAAGATGACTCGGACGACAGTGAGTCTGATGAAGAGTTGAGGACCTATAACATCCAAGACGAAGACAGTGAGGAGAGTGAGGATGATTTCAGCACAGTGCCGGTGGTGGTAAGCGACTGCAGCAGGGCTCGACACCTCCGCAGCCTCCTGAAGATGCCCACCCTGCTCACCCAGTCCTTCTGTGACGAGTTGGAGAGGAAGAAAAAGGCCGTGTCCTTTTTCGACGATGTCACAGTGTTCCTTTTTGACCAGGTATGGACATGTTATTTGGTGCAAGTTGTGCAATGTGTATTATCTGTTAACAATTACTTTATGGCTTTAGAGTATGTGAGGAATATTTTTGTTTATGACCTGCAGGAAAGCCCCACGGGAGAGCTGGCTGACTACGCCTTCTCCGCGGGAACAGAGTCCAGTGGACAGGAATCTTCAGAGGAAAAAAACACTGACCACCAGCCGCAATCTGACCCTAAACTTGAAGCTCAATCCTGTGAATCATTCTGTGTTTCTGTAGAAACCGATGGGAACAACTCAGAAGAGGGTGAGTTTGTCAAGGACAGAACAATCCTCATGGAAACATCCTGCATTCACTGTAACTGTAATTGTGTCTTGTGTGCATTCAGGTGGGGGATATGAATGGGAAGATGACCTCTCGTTCGAGCCCCGCCCATCCTCACCTGACGCCATCCCTGAGCCCCAGTCCTCACCCACATCCACCTCCAACAGTCCTGAGGCTCCTAAACCTGCAGCTGTAGCACTTAACCGTTTTATGGTCTCGCGATTCTCTATCACACATGTCTCCGACCCCCACATGGGCTCAGTAACAGGTCTGTATTAACTGTCTTTCATACACAGTTGTATAATGTTAATTTATTTGCACTAAAAATACAATCTCAGATTCACAATTACCAAACAATTCTAAAGTCCAGCTGAAATAAAATTAAATGTTTGTTTTTTTGCTACAAAATGCATATATATTTTTTTGATTCATGATGGCGCCCCCTATCTTTGTACTAATCTGTCACAATACTGTCATTCCAAAAGACCAGGTTTTCAAAAAAGCAGTAATGCCACCGGTCTGTCATGCACTGACTAACGCCCGGACAGCAGCTTGCTACGCAACACAAGAGACTTTGAACTACAACCCACATTAGCTTTTAGATGCTAAATTCTCTCTATCTGACTTACAAACATGGATATACATCCTTATACATGCTTGGTGGGAAAAAGTGTGCTGCTAATATCAGATTGGAGGATAGCTTGCTAATCAGCTGCTTATCTGTAGCACACTGCAACAGCATGTAAATGTCCCTGCAAATAATGCTACTGTGGTTCTTACTCTCAGACATTATTGCTAACAACACGTCTGCCCATGGCTCGTAAGCTATAGCACATTTTAGTACTTTTTTTTCTTATTATTCTTCAGATGTATAGTTCCCTCCATTGTTTTCTTCTTCTTCATAAGAATATATATATATTTGTTGTCATAACTAAAGTGATTTCAGTTGGACTTTAAAGTTGGTGCAAATTCTAAAAAAGTTTTCAAAACTTCAGTGCACATAATGTCTTAGTGATACTCCACCAACACATTCTTTAGTGTAAACTACAAACCCTCTATACTGTATGTTTGAAATGTGGCCAGTAAACGATGGAAGTTCTGTCCCTTTTTTTTATTTTTGTAGCTTGTGTGCCAGTTCTTAACATTGGTTTTGTAAACAACATATTGCATACAGTATAATCAGCGTATTGACAGATATTTTGGTAAATATTGTTCAAGTTTGCAGCATACTGAGTCTACAGATGGTGAGGGCTGTAAAAAAACATCTCACCATTGGGATCTATAATTGTCTCTGAAACAAAGCCTCTCTATGGGGGACAAAACTTCGAATCTTTAAAAGCTAACCTTTCAAGCATGCATGCAGGTAAGTATGTGACAAATTCATTTTGGGTGGAGTATCACTTTAAGTTGTTCGACTAGTCTCTCTTACAATGGAAGCCACCATACTTATTTCAGATGAATTATTTCCCACAGGAAACAGTGAAGGTAGCCCAAAACATTGAGTGCTCGACGGTCCTGACGGGAGGAGGATGAGTCCTGGTCCTTCTCAACACGGAAAAAAGCAGTATTATTATATCTAGATGTTTTACAGAGTTTTATTTTTTATCAACGTTTGGGGCATCCGACCCTGGTGCCCCTTTATGAGACAGTGCCTCGTATTGTAGTGAAAGACCCTCAATGATTTGCACCCTTTAGTTTTTTTTGTTTTTATTTTGTTAAGAAAGAAATAGTTGCTGGTAAGGCAACCTGAGTGAGACAACCGAGAGAGTGGATACAAAGTCAGATCATATTGTTTTTCAGAAATAGAAATCATCAGTATATCAGTTCAACATACAGTATATGACGATAACCTCTTTGCTTGACGCAGCATCGATTTCTGTTGGTGACCTTACGGTAAAGGAAATTGAATTTAAAAGAAAATAAATAAAAATAAAAAGGAGGAAAAATAAATAAATAAAAAATGAAATGACAGGCTTCATAGCTGCTCCTCTCATTGGCTGCCTCGGTCCATCCGCTTACCATTGATCAGGCATTTTTAAAGACTGTTACAGCTCCCGATTGTTGGAGCCACAGAACAATCCTTGATGGTTGTTGCATAAGAACCTATTGTTTATTTCCAAACACAAAATCAGACCTTTTTAACAGCCGTGGGTGGTGGTGATGGTGTTTTGAGATGTGGGTGCTGAAGCTTTTAATTTGTCCCTTAATCCAAGTCCTATCCTAATCATATTGATGGTGGATTCAGTGTGCTCTGTTAATGGGAACATACTAATAGAGGAATTCAAGGGGAAGTCATTCCCTAATTATCGCCACCACTCACTCTGGTTAATGATGACTGACAGTAAGTCTACAGTTACCATATTTGTCTGAAGCACTTTGTATAGCCATATATGTGTATAAGTGATGGCTCTGTTGCTCTTCATCTCCCCAACCTGGAATGAAATATCTAAACATGTGAGGTTCCTTATTTGTGTCCACAGTGCCAGCTATAGGTTCACTTTTTTTTTGTTGTTGTTGTTGTTGCATATTAGCTATGTTTATGACATTCCATCAGCAATAGAGTGACACCAAAGGGAGAGGTGTTTCAACACAACTGAGCAGTGTCATGTTAATATGCCAGTCCCTAAATGTTGAATGTCATCTTTATGCATCTTTTCTACGTCTCCGTATTGTCCTACATAATGTATTCTATTGCATTTGTGCTGGATGCCTGGGTCTGAGGTGTACAAAAAAAAAAAAGACAAAAACAAAAAAAACATTCAAAATATGACATATCTCACATATTGTATGAATGTTTTATCAACATGTAGCAGGTAGCTTGACTTGAATTACTACTGCTGTATCGACGGCTCCCTCCCCCTCTCTATCGTTCTGTAGCTCAAAGTGCCAATTCAGTTTCCTCTCAACTTGCCTTTTAAGTTCCGCAAGAAGAGAAAACGTTGCTAGTATTTTTGTACGATTTGAAAAGATGCAATCCAGGATGACCGTCTCTAAAATTTGCCAAAGAGATATTACAAAGCCTATTGGCTAAAGTGGCAGACACCTTTGGAGAAGGTGAGGTGGGTTGCTCTGTGCACCTGTAGTAACATCATTGCTGTTTCCATCCCCCCCCCCCCACA
The DNA here is from genome assembly GCA_943593645.1 of Bovichtus variegatus. Classification (NCBI taxonomy): domain Eukaryota; kingdom Metazoa; phylum Chordata; class Actinopteri; order Perciformes; family Bovichtidae; genus Bovichtus; species Bovichtus variegatus. The sequence continues at coordinate 4,237,446 of CALSCE010010635.1, forward strand.
CCTCTCACTCATTGCTATTGTACTATCCCAAACAAATAAATCCAAAT
>CALSCE010010635.1:4244167-4262895 GCA_943593645.1 Bovichtus variegatus
ACACACACACACACACACACACACACACACACACACACACCTTGTTAATATCGCTCAATTACCTTTGATGGTATGATATAGGGGGGAAATCTGTTTGGATTCAAAGGTTCTTTGCTTTAAATGTCAGCAAGCAGCAAGCAATGTGAAAATAACAAGCAGGTGATATAAAATTCTCTAGCGACTGTTGTAAACAAAACAGGCAAGAAACGGTTGTTTTTTTTCTTGTCCTGTTCGTTGCATTGAGCTTTGATTTCAACTCGTCCTTCTCCACATTCAGCGTTTTGATGCCTTTTCCTATTAAAGTATCTCATGAACTGAACAAGCGAGGCAGTTCTCTACACAAAAAGGTGGCCAGACGCTCGAAGGTGCAATGATGGATTACAGCTTCAGACGTGCCTGTCAGCTGGGCATTGTCTACTGTCTTTATGAATTTTTTAAAATGAAGAGGCCCCTGTGAGCAGTCAAAAATAATGTGACTTTGAATTATACACCTCCTAGTATGCCCTTTTTGCTGAACAATGGTCTACATGTTGACACATGGCGAGTTGTTGGCTAGAATCAACACAATAGCACAATGGGAATAAGCTTTGTTTTATAAATTGACCTAACAAGCTCTGCACATTTCCCTTTTTGGACATAAAAAAAAAAAAATGTGTTCTTGATTAGTTGAGAGATCAGCAGTACTGAAAACGAGGGTGCAAATTAAGAAAAGACATGCAAATAGACACAACATAAGCAAATAAACAAAAACATTTTTAACCAATTTGACGACACATGCGCTGTAAGAAAACACGCCGCAAACAGAGAAACACGCTGTGGAAAGCGGTTTCCAGGAGACACTAATTAATGAGTCACACAGCTGGGACACGGTTGTTGTTGCCATGGTTTCTGGTTTATGAAGTTTGAAGTCGGCGATCAGTCAAATGTTCTGGAAAATCATCTAAAATGTATGTTTTTTTTGGCTCATTGTGATCGCACGATGAAGACCAACACGGACACACTACGCTCTCCTAGAAAAAAAACATGATGTCACTCATTTCTGTGCAATCTTGAAAACAATGAGGAGAACTCGGACACAGCGAAACATTGTAATCAAATAAATATTTCAGCAGCAGGTGAGACGGATTTGTGTGGATTTTTTCCGCCAGAAACGCATTTCTGTGCACCAATCAGAGCTTAGCAACATTTTTAATAAATAATTTGATGACTGGTGAGGGATTGCTTGCTTGATTTGCCATTACCGTCAATCAAATGTGATCAAAACGCACCCATAAAGTCCTGATGAAGCAGATTAGCCGAGTTTTTCAGCAGACAATTCTAAATGAATAAAATATTAAGATTCTCTTTCTGTACTTAAACTTAGATTTTTGCAATGTATTCATGGATGTATAGAAAATACTTAAGTTTAAAAAGGGGCTTTAAAGTGTCAGTATTGACTCAAACGGCTTTCTTCTTAAGAACATTAACCATGATAGTTCAACTATAATCGCTAAATATATCATCAACCATTTTAATTGATATGGTGTTCATGTCTCTCCTTATCTAAACAATATTCTTGGGTGGTCAAGCGACACTTACCTTGCCATGGTAGGCGCTGCTGTTCTTGGCCACGGCGCACTGGCGGTCCACCAGGAAGCAGTACCTGCGACGCTCCTCAGACAAGGCTGTCTTGTATCCCTCAGCGATGAAGGTGTCCAGCTCAGTCTGCTTACTGCTGATGGTCTCCACAAACTGGTGGGGAACACACAATGACACATGAACTAGGGACACAATATCTACAGATTTGGGCAAAAATAATTACAACATCGCCTATCGTTTGCATCAAAAGACCGGCGAAAAGAAGTTACTGATGAACTGCAGGTCCATCACAGCTAAATGCCAAAAGCCATTTTCACATTTAGTATGTAAGGCCGATGGACAGGAGGTCTGACGAGGAAACGGTCCAGATAACATCCAAGTACTTTTTTTTTTTTCTTTTAATATAACACCCTTCTTCACATTCAGACAATTTCACACATTCACACTTAGGAGCTGCTCAGTGTTGAACTGCCAATCACTGCATAACTCCACTGGAGCAATTAGGGCTTAAGTGCACCCTGGTGCTAATAGTTGTGCAAGCAGAGAGCCTTACGTTATGTGGCAAGGCAATTATGACTGAAGATCCTGCAACGTGGAGGAGGAATTGCAAAAAAAAAAAAAAAAAAAAAAAATGTTTAAATCCCCTAATCCATTTTACGTGTCAGACAGAGTGAGTAACAGAAACAGAAAGGGTCTCACAGAGTTCACTGACCACACACGCACACGGCAAGTGACAGTGCCGAGGAGCTACGGGGAGTCTTATTTCAAACAGGAAGTGACATTTAGATATTTTTGCGAGTGTGGAACACATGGCAGGCACCGTTTTTACAGTTTGCATGTTGGTCGCTGAAAGTTTTCGATACAGACGTCTTGAAGTAGGTCGACCGCGTTCAGTTTCATGGCTTGCACACTGCATCATCTGCCGATAAATGCTGACCTAGAAGAGAGGGTTCCACCTGGACTAAACTTTTCATTGGGGTATTGGCTGGTTTGAAGTTTATCATGAGATGCGTTTTTTCATATATAACCGGAATCAAATTACTTTTGGTATACAAACAAAGCTGGTGTGTCATGGGCGACAACAATACGCTTTGTTCTGAATGCTTAACATTGATAAAGATGTCCACCTTGTTTGTTGACACATGACTCCCAATAGGAAATGGTGAAGTACACTGCATCAAGTTTGTGCACGCTACTTTTGTCATGGGGAGAAGAATTGTCGCAATTCCTCAAGTTCAGTATTCTCAAAGCACTAGAGTACATTTTAGAACGTTTTTTCATTAGATTCCACGAAGACGAAAGATGAAAAGGCTAATGAAGTTTGTTAAGTCGGAGTTCCTCCCTGCGGCTAAATGTAAGATCCTGTGGTGTCACCGCACAGAGCAGATATATCTCATTTAGTAACCACCAGAGCACACTACTTCCCCATTGCCAACAGCCATGAGGTTAGTTCATTGAGATTCCTAGTGTGGAGGAATAGCTTGGTGTGATACAGAACACAAACATTGTGTAGGAACGGCCTTTTGCATTCGCTGTAGAAGAAATACACCTTTACAGAAATCCACAGAGCCAAGTTGTTAAATCTAGCAAGACGGAAGAAAGGATGATGAACGCATGTTTCTCCCGAGAGCAGCCTGACCTTATTCGCTTCTTTCTGTACACCTTAAGCTCAAATTAAGTGCTTTGAAACTGGTTCAGTCAGTCGCTTTAGCACAGGCACGGCGTTCAGTTAAAAGGGCTGAGAGTCACCTCAACAAGGTAAAGGGCCAGCTCCTCTTGTCAAATCCACATGGCCCAATTTTCCAACCATTCAAAAAAGGTCACCAAAGTAACCCAAGACAACATGTGTGCAGCGGGAAAAGCCGAAGCAGACACTATTATATCTGAGCGACCTCAGGTTACATCATAGCTAGAATTACTTGTTTTGCAAAAAAAAAAAAAAAAAAAAAAGGTTATGAATATAAATAAAACCGGCAGCACATCAGCGCAGTCCTTACATTCAGACTTTCAGCATAGCCGCCTCCCCCTGTACCCCCTTACATTGACATAATCAGGACAGGAGAAAAAACATGACAAAATGTGACATTATGCAATCTATTGCACTGAACACTAATAAAGCGTCCAGTGTTCACCAGCAGTGGGAAGGGAGGGGATTCACACCATTTCAAAAGTGAAGCTTACAATACGATTCACAACAACAAAACTGTTTATACCAATTTCCCTTCCTGTGGGGATCCAAACACCTTTTTTTCCTGCACAGTTAAAAGCTGCTTAGGTCTGTTCTTCTGTTCCTTCATCATCAGCACTGTTTGGATTCAAAATAATTGTATCATAACGCTCCAGGGCGCAAAAACAAAAAAGCATCTACGGTACCTGGTTGAATCTGCTGTGTATGCGTGTTTGTCAGCGCTTAGCAACCGCACTTGCGTGTAAAAACGACACCTTTTTTTTTTTTCTTTCTTCTGCATCTGTATGAATCCACAACTGCAGGTCGGAATCGCTTTTCAATTTCATAACGCCGAGCTGAAGAAACCCAGAGCTTAATCAAACATCTCGAGATATTCATTCCGAATCCTGAACTCCGTCTCTGTCTGGGCTCTTTATTAACAGCATTATGCAGTGTAAAGGAGTGTATCTAAATGAAAGCCCTTTCTACTAGTACCTTGGTCCACTCCATTGAACTACATAATGAGCTGATTAGCATTTTGGCAGAAGCTTTACCCATTGATGAGATGGCACACTGAAAGAGCCTGAAGGCAGGAGAGAACAAGGCGGGGAGGAAAGACAGACAAAAGAGACAGACAGAGGAGTGGGAGAGCAGAAGCGAAGAGTGCGAGAGAGAGAAGGAGGGAGAGAAGGAGGGAGAGAAGGAGGGAGAGAGCGATCAATGAAATACAGCCACCATCTGTGGCCACTGCCAGAGTGCGCTTAGAAACACTTTACTTTTTAATGAAAAGAGAGGAGATAAAAAAAAAAAAAAAAGACAACTTGGTGGCTCTCATAACTGCTAGAAAGACACAGATGTGGCGGAGGAGGAGGAGGAGGATGAGGAAGAGTTGATTTTTTTTGCCTTAGCAACTTTCACTTGTACTTTTTTTTTTTTTTTTTCAACTGCGTCGTGTTGCCTGAGAGAACCCGTCTGTGTAAATACTCGGTGTAGTCGGTCACTATCCAAGTCTCTCTAGGTGGATGTCATTGTTGAACACAGGGTCTCGAGGGAGCGGTCTCTCTCGCCGCTCTGTGCGTCGTCCTCCCCGGGGGACTCCGATAGCGGACTTGACTTTTCTCTCACACGCCCACGGCAGTGATATGATCGGTGAAAGTGAGCAGGCCGAAAATGAGAAGGGGAGATTGATTTCCTTTTTTTTTTTCCTGTTACGCCTCCTGCCTGGTGTGCCCGCTCCTCTGCACAGATGGGCCCCAATTGATCCGAAATACAGACCCAGTAAGAGTGTGTGGAGTAATGCTACTGCTCTCCATGTCCAATATGCAACAAGTAAAAAAAAAAAATTATAAAATAGAAATTGTAACGCCTACTTTGTTCCGCAGCAACTATTGTCAATAAAATATGGTAGCGTGACATCGAGATATTTTGCACCAGCTGAGAACATTCGTACTCCTCAGGGAACAAACTGCTTTATTTCTAATGCCCCTGTGGCCTTTTGTAAACCCTCAAGACAAAACCATAAATTAGTATCAATTCTCATAAGCCTCAAAACAAAAATGCAAAAACTGTCGGTAGGTAAATCCAACATTAGTACTCAGCCATGGGCCCCTAAAATGGATTTATATTGTACAGTATTTTTAGATTTAATATAGTTATTTATCTCTATTCTTCTAGTTTCTGACTGATTGGCAATACAATGTTCCTGCATTCCTGCGCTTCACCTAACCCAACAGACTTCTCATTATCCAGCACATAAGGCAGTCAGGAACATGTAACAACTTGCCATTCTTGACGTAGATCTACTGGCTTAGTGAACTCAAAACAACCCTCCCATCCCAAGCCCTGCTCCATGCAAACCTGAACTCCTGCACACACACACACACACACACACTTCTCGACGCCTTAAGATGACAATTCATGCAACGCATCCTGACGGCATCCCTAACACAGTGGAACAAACTCAATGTGACAGAGCAGTCAGATCAACCAGCACTGTCATACCACCCCAGACAGACGAGGGCAGAGGTTCTCGTGTATGTGCGGGACTGTATAAACTCAGAGCCCCGGACAAAGGAGGAGCAGCAAAAAGCAACATTTGCATACCCAGTACACTCTACAAAACTTGGCATCTATAAGTGCTGGTAGAATTATGATTCTAGTCCAGCTATTGATCAGATCAGAGTCATGGGTGGACCAACATAAGCTCAGTTATTATCCTGCTAGCCTTGACCTGTTAAGAGGTTTTTTGTTTCCACCCCTCCAGGCAGTCAGACTTTTTGCTTTTAGTGAACCTTTGTGAATGAACAGCAGTCACACTGTCGCCATTTTCTCCTGCGTCATTTCTCCCCCCCCAGTTTGAGAGTAACACTGGCTACAGGCCTGAACCATTAAATGACTTGTAACCAACACCACAGTGGAGGCCTGCAGTCTGGTTTAATACAGGTGGAGAGGTATGCGTGTGTCAATGTGGAGAAAGAAAACTGTCAATACTTTCCCTCTCAAGTAGGCAGTCAAGGGACTTAACAGCTAATAAACGCATAACTAATTAAGTTATGTGTAACACTGAGGGTTCATTACGATTCATCAAAATTCATTTTACCTGAGCTGCTCTGCCGGGAGGTTGCTTTGCTATGGAAATAAATCACATGAATGATGACGCCCAAAGCAAACACCGCTTCCCTTAGTGAATCATGCGACTGCTTCAGTTTGACATATACCCAGTTTGACAAGTTGTGAATGTCGGCCGTCTGAATCCTGAAGACTGAAACTGTTGCATACAAATCGTTCATACAAATGTCGGAAAATTATTATCCATATTTACTATAGCAGTTGCACAGGTACGCCCACTGTGTGTCATGTCACCCAACCACGGTTACCAAAATGTCTTGTTTTGGTAACCGTGGTTGGGAGACATGCTTTCTGTTTAAAAAAAAAAAAAAAAGAAGAAGAAGATTTTAATTCCCAATCAAATCGATCCATTTATACAGCAAATTCTAACAGCATAACATGTTTTATGTGACTGTTCATATGGGCATTCTGTGTCAACAAAACATAGACACAGGATGCTATATAATAAACGATAACACCAAACAAACATGTGTCTTCTTATACAAAGTCTAAGAAAATGGTAAAATGTAAGAAGTCTTAGTAAATAATTGCATTCCGCTTTAAGCTTTTATTTTGAAATGTTTGAGGAACGTCATCCTGATATGACAATCGCGTCAGCTATTTTGTGGCGTACATACAGGCTGTGCTTTGACTCACTCTGTTAAAATGATGTTCAAGGCCATGTGCAGAAACCCATTGGCTGAAGTGAATGCATACTCCTCCAGTACATCAATTAGTGTATTATTATCATTATCTTGAATCTCTTTTTCACGTGTGCGTCTACGTGCCTGCTGTTTCTGTATAGATGTGCGAAAGATTGGCGAGGGCACACAATTCATAATCAAACCTCCACTATTTTCCTTCCCACTCAGGGCACTTCGTCGCCACTGCCTCCACCCCCATCATTGCTGTTTTGTGAATTCTCTTTACTTTAAGCAGAATAAAGTCATTATTTTGCACCAAGACTCATAAATAATCCAACAGTCACCCACATGCACGCAAACGTCTTTTTCTTATTTTACAGTAGCCCTTCACAATGGAAGAAATTATTAACTTTTTGAGCAGTCCATTTTGAGACATCTTCATTCCAATTGTTTAATTCGGAAACTAAATGTAGTATTAGGCTATTTGTGCAAAAGCCCGGCGAGAGGCTCACCTGCATCTCCTTCTCTCCGTACTTGGAGGGGTTCTTGCTGCCCTGGCTCTTCCTGCGCAGCTTCTTCAGTTCAGCCTGGCACTTCTCCAGACTCTCCCCTTTGGTCTTGTGTTCCAACTGGTATTTCTTCAGGGCAGCCTACGTGGGGAGAAAGGCAGAGCACAGACACAAAATTAGGAGGAAAAATTTAAAACCCTAAGTGACGGTGGGACGTAGATAAGTGAATAAGCGAATACTAACCAGTTTTTAAGTTTTTAGACTAATTCCTCCCTTACACACAAGCCACTGGATTCAATTCATTCCATAACAGTATGAAAACCATCTCACAGAGCTTTGAAACCTGCTTCAGAGATGTCATTTCAGCCTTCATTTTTGTTGAAGTTACATTATTTCTGTGTGGGATTTCTTTTTTAAATCTCCTTCTTGTTGTGTTCAAGAAGGCTTAGACATCTGAAAGCAATCTTTTTAAATCAAAGAAACAAGCAAATTTACGAGATTCTTTACAAGATCCAGGTTTGCTTATTTTTTGTTTACCAAAGATTTTGCAACAACAGAGCTCCTAATTTGTGTCTCTTAAAAACATCCACTGAAAGTGATTACCCATCCCAAGCACATTTCAAGCTGATTTTCTCAGCATAGTGAAAAGAGCAGAAAACCGTGGCAGCGCCTGCAAAGCAAAGACGCAAAATGTGTGATTAGTAGAACACGCAAAAAAAAACAAAAAAAAAACTGGCCTAGTCCTTTTATAGCCAGAGTTAATTTATTTAATTCATTTAAATTTGCTTATTTGATTATTTATTTGTGGAAAATAACAACTTTGTTTCCGTGCTGAACCAGCTCTGTTGCTATAGTAACTGTGTCTGGTGTGACAAAGCTTATGTGGTTTCTGTACGAGGCAAAATTGGCTTAGGAGAGCTTATGCATGAGGGTTCAACACCCACATTTGCATACTGCAAGACACCGAGGACGTAGGTATCCTCTAGGTATGGTTTGGCTGAAAATGAAGCCGAATAGAAGCTGTTATTGTCACTGGAAGACTAGCAGTATGTATGACACATGCAGTGTTTGGATATCATAGCAGAGATGGATGATATCAGCTCTGTCGCTCTGAGCTGCACTGCAAACCTCTAAAACAACTAGCGACCGCACAACTATAGGCAAAAAAAAAATAACTAAGAAACTGCTGGAATTTCACATTTCAACTTTATGTACTGTTGGTAAATTTTCCAGGTCAGGAGCGTCTCAGAAATATCAATTTTCACTATTTGTTCCACACAAAATAGACCAAAACATGCCTCAGGTGCCACTGGTGTTACTTAAACCATTATTAAACCAATGTGGGTTGCACAGCTATTCATATCTTTAACTCCCAGAAGCCGAGGCTCCCCAGTGGAAAACCCCCAGCACGTAGATCACACAGTGTTGTTAGCAATGGTTCAGGGAGACACAATTAGGCATTGTGAAAAGTTTGATTTTAGTTTGCAAGTTGAAATTGGGTAAACAAGATAATATCCCTATAGCATCCGTCTCATTGAGCTTGAATGTTCCTCCTAATTAACTAATCAAAAGCTTGTTGACTTTTGTTTGCAGCGCCCGTACCCACAACTCTCAATCACAGACTACCTCTGCAGACAGATAATTAGTGTGATTAAATCTGATTAGAAACAGAGTGAACAGTAGATGCTATCACCCTGCTCCTCTTCATCTATAGGCTGCTCTTGAATTTTAGACTTATGCCAAATATCTGACCTCAGTGTTGTAAAACCTCGCGTAAGCCATTATGTGAGACAAGAGAAAGAGAGACAGAGGGAGAACAAAGAGTGATACACCACTGGGAAAAGCGCGCGCACACACACACACACACACACACACACACACACACACTTCAATCTTGGGGGAAAAAACAAAAAAACAAAAAAACAAGCGTTGCTTAGAGTCCTTTTGAAGTCAAAAATTTCAGATGATTAATTCACAAAGTCGGAAGCAAAATGACTGCTATTATCACCACGGCAGATCTGTATGAAATTCATTAAAAGTAATGGATGTTAAAACCTCAGGGATAAGCCATGTTAGAAATATCTAAAAAGGGTTGTATGCATCTGAACCAATGCAAAATGCAGGATAGATTTCTATATCTTTTTCCATATCATTTTTAGACAGCCAACATAATAGAACAGAGCAGAACACTTATGGTTTTAATTTGAACTCATCATGGCAACATCTGATCTTACTGATAAGTCAGTTAAGAGGCCAGGAGCCTACAAACAAGCCTCCCCCCCCCCCCCCCATTTAACATTAAGAGCAATATTATATTAAGGGTGTGTGAGTGAGTCAGTGGCTGTGAGCCGAAGCAGCTCGTAACATTGTCCTTCAAACAATACATTACAATAATGGCAACAGTATCCCATCCCCCAAAACAACGTGCTGCTCTACACTCAGGCTGCAACCCACTCATTCTAAAGATAACACATGTAGACCAGCTCGAAAGCACACGCACACACGCACACGCGCACACACACACGCGCACACACAGACACACACGCGCGCACACACACGTGAAATGTTATTTCAAACTAGGGGTCTACATTTTTGATGCAACGCAACATACAGCGCTAAAAATGTGATAAAATATGGAGTGCACTTATTGGATTGAGGCTGTCCTCGGGATCCGGGAGAGCGAGCCAATCAGATACTCACAGTCAGATAACGAGAATCCAGGTCCACCTTCTTCTCCAGCTCAGAGAGGAGCTCGTTGTGGAAGGATTTCAACTGGAGAGAAAGCACAAAAGACAGTTAAATAAAATGCGTTGACAAAAATCATTCATGGAGGCTGCATGTGGAGACAGAGGTAATAGACAAAGTCATTCACATTGAAGTCGCACGGAGTAGACAAATAAGTTATTTAAGTACATGCGTTATCCTCGTTTACTCAGTCACTGAATAAATGTTTTATCAACAAAGTCCTGGCCTGTGAAGACTCTCTCAGCTTGCAAATCACTGTCACTGTCACTGATTCAGTGCTATCTGACACAATATTTAGTCACTAGATTGTAAAATGACCTGCTTGAAGAACTGGCTACTGGCTAATCAGAATACAATGTTCAATATCTGCTCATTTATTTATACTAACTGTAAATATTTACATCAATTATCTTAATATTTTACATGATCGTGGAAAGTGTTTTTATTTTCCTGTAGGTCGGAGAATTTCTCAGCTCATAGAAATCTTTGAAATAAACTGAATGAAACATCTAATCTCTTTTAAAAAACATTTTATTTATTTTTTATATTTATATATATATATATATATATATATATATATATATATATATATATTTTTTTTTTTATATTTTATTTGTATTTTTTTTTATATAAAATTTTTATTTTTATTTCACTTTCTTTTCTTTACTTGTTCAGCCATAGTAACGGTTTACTCGCAATGCTAGCAGAGACCATAAAAAACAAGTGAGTCTGTTGTGTTAGCTCCGCCTACCCTCTCTTTAAAAAGGGTCAACCATTGATGGGGTGATGGAAAACGCATCACTAACTGTGCACCTCTTGTGATTTTTCCCGGGAATGTCGCCACAGAAACCAAGTTCCTAATACTGCAAATTCAAAGGCTTTCATTAGTGGGCAATAGGCTAACTCCCCATTGTGTTACCACATATGGCGATAGATAGCGACATTTATTTAAATAAAAATGACTTTAAACTAAAAAGATCAGATTGGGAGAAATGTAATCTTCTGATCCAACTCAGCTCGACGGGGCTGAAAGAGTTCTGCTGCAAATTTTGTTCCTGATTTCTTAGATTGGACTCATGCTGTGGAGAGGAAATATTACATACATACGTTAAGTGAGCACAGGCATAGGAGCAGATAGACACAAAAAGGCAGCTGGTTGAAGATCCAGGGTATCTACCTATGAGTTGTGGATAAATTGTTTTGCAAGCATATTACCCAGAATGCCATACTTTTCAATTAACTCGCTCCACTTCCCCAGCCGCCGTTTGTATTAACCGCTTGGATTTATATGAACTCACCATGTCTGTTCATTCAATACGAGTTCATGTTCATTTAATTATCATATGTTCCATGTACTGCCCACAGGGGCTCGAGAGCTCAGGGACTAAATGTGTCCACACTATATTATTATTATTATGAGACCTTTTACAAGAATTTTATAGGAGAGTGAAGTAGAGTTGAACCACACAGCTATAAACCCTTTGAGCTTAGAATACCAACCATCTCCTCTAGCTGCACTTGGATCTGCCGGTGGACTTCAGCCATCTGGAACAGCACATCCCCTGCACAGAGAGAAAGAGGGAGACAGGGAACACATGAACAACACTCAACATCACAAGCGTTCTTAGAGCAGAGAGACAGAGAGGAGGGAGGTAGGAAGCTAGAGAGCGAAAAAAGGGAGAAACAAGAAAAGCAAGAGAGAGAGAAATGGAGAGACCCCAGCGTGCAAAAGCTCATGCAGTAATACGAGAAACAAACATACAGGACACATGACGTGTTACTGGGACAAGGAACCACACGATGAAAGTTTTTTTTTTTTTTTTGTATAAGATAACACAAAACAGATAAAATGAAAACGATAACAAGTGATGACGAGTATGAAAAATGGGAGAGACAAAATGCTTCAAATTAAATTCTGGTTCTTCAAGCGTGTAAGTGCTGATGTCTCGTGGAGATCAAACATTTTGCCTTTCTTTCTTTGATTAACTTTAACGTCAGGCAATGTGATTTCTAGAACAAAAAAAATTCAAAAAATTTTAAATAAAATAAAAAACACCTCAAAGAAAGGTTAAAGTCTCCACACAAATAGGAACAAAAAAAACAAAAAGGGAAGAGATAAGGAGGGTCATGCAGCTAGTGAGAGTGTTTGATTTTCATATACCTACAGGCTGCCTCTTCTGAATATGCAGTGCATGGGCAAGAAAAGGAACACAAAGAGCTACATTGAGCGAAGGACACAGAGACCTGGTGGAACGACAGTGTGAGATCTGCATGTACAGAAAAATGAGACACACATACATTTCCACGACCAAAAGGTCCAAAGCCCCTTAGCTTTAGCTCTGTCTGACATATTACATGCAGGTTGTTGCCTGGTGAAATACGATATCAGCGTGTATCAATATGGGTTACTGTTAGTAATATTAATGGTTTGTATTGATTGCATTCAAATATTCGGGAAACATACTTCCAATACATTTAAACTATTGATTTTAGAGTTGAGTAAAGAGGAGAAGTGTGAAGTGATGCAAATATCAATATTGTTGTGACAGATCATAGTTTGGTATCAATTATTAGCAAGCCACTATTTGAAATAAGTAAATAGCTATTTTACAATTTATAATAATCTGTCAAATGTTGTCAAATAACACGCATGATTAAAAAGAAGCTGACTGCTGCCAAAGACAAGACTGAACTGTAGTAAAAATATTACTTGCTGAACATTTAATTATTACTGTGTAAAGAAAAGTAAGTACTGGGGCCTGTTTCAGAAAGTAGGTATAACTAAATTCTGATCCTAAACTTGATCTCTCAGTTGAATAATGACGAGAGGGGAAAACAGGGTTTTCGTTTCCAGAACAGCTGATCAGAGTCAGTTCAATCGACTCTGCGTTCACTCCGAGTTAAGTGAAAATAAAGCCATCATCAATGGAGCGCCGATACTACGATTCACCATGGCTTCAGGTAAATAAAAGCTAAACAGCGAACTAAATAAGAGTCTCCATTTTAAATCCAGAATATGTAGCTATATTAATGAATGTATAATTAACGCAATACTGTTTTATTCGGTGTAGTCTATATTCTTCCTTTACCGGAATTACATTTCCTTAATGGATAATTAAGTGTTGGAATCTGACTGTGTATTAGACATTACATTTAGAAATATATTTGTTTAGCTTTAATCTGACAAAAAAAACCAAGAAAAACACAGGTGTCCAGCAACTGAAGTAATAATATATCGATCAAAGAGATATACAGTATATCTAACAAGGATTTTGATTCCGACAGAGTAAAGCCCTGCTAATTAACTCGCCTCAATACGGATTGAAACGGTGAGGAAATAAAAACCGCACGTCTGGCTCAGTAACAGAGAGCAGACGGAGAGAAACTCCGGAAAAAAAAAAGATAAATATGCCAGCGAGCAGGTTAGGTTCACAGAGTCACCATGGTTACTACGGTAACTGACCCAGAGTTTAAATTACCTCTCTTCCTGGAAATGAAAACCATGAGTTTCCCTAATGCCTAATAATAACAAAAGTTAAGAGTTTTTACTAAACCAGCTTTCTGAAGCAGGGCCCTGGACATTTGTTGCTGAGTAGGAGCTACATACTGAAGTGCAACACTTAGAGCATATCAGATTTTTCCAATCTCACACTCCCCCCCTGCTGTGTCCTCTTTTGTAAGCAGACCCGTAAGAGTGCATCTCAACCTATCTCAAAATGCTTGGTAAGTGAAAATCAGAACTTCCTGGAGTGGTTCAGTACAAACTCTGGTCCTCACCAAAGGGCTTTGGAGTGGTCTCCGTCTCAACAGACAGCACATACAATGCAAAGAGCTACAGACATACATTGAAGCAGGTTGGAGCGTTAGACTATATGGAGGGACGGGAAATACAATAGGTAATTAATATTCTGCAAAAAAAAAAAAAAAAAGGTGGAAAAACTGTTTAACCTTAATCTTTGTAGTGGAGTCAGTTACGCTTTACTGTAACATTTATAAACAGTATATAAACATTGGATAAAAGGTTTATAACACATATTTTAGGACATTGTTTTATGAATCTACAGCATTTGTTAGAACTTCTCCTATGAAGACATATGTTACATCATCGACTGTGTTTCACTATATGCCAATTATTATCCATTTAAAAACACCTGCCTCCACAGGAAGAGTTTTACTTGTTGACAAATACATGCGAATAAACACCTCTATCTGCCTACAACTACATCGTAGTGATTGTTATTTGACATGTATATACTGCTGACAAATGCAAAAATAGGGGGGACCTAAATTAACGAGTTGCAATGGTGTCAAACAGTGAAACGATGAATTCCTGAAGAGCCGCATGAGCTCAACATTCTGCAGAATCATGGACCTTTTTACACAGTGGTTTAACTCAGATATAAATAATGACCTACTAATTAGTCAGATTCTATTTTAACCATCTTGTTGACCTGTTCATCACCAGAAACATGCAAGTGTGCGCAGCAAAATCAAACAGTGTTTAGAAGAGTTTTTCATTTATTTTCTTTCGCTAACATGCTAAATTCTGTGCAACCACTGGCGCTACACCTCCTGTATACCCAGCTTTGTCCAAGGTGCAACCTGCTGATCTTGTGCCTCACAGGAGCAGAGAAGCAGGCCAAAGCAACTCGTAACTTCCCAGCAGGCCTGTTAAGCAGCTTAAAGATACTCATCCCTAATCACAGCCCTTCAGGCTTAGAAACCCTGGCATTCTGCCGGCTTCAACTAGCTGGATCAATTAACAAATGAGCAGCCATCGCTGCGCTACAAACACACGGACACACACACACACACACACACACACACACACAGACACAAACGTCAAGTTAACTTGCAGGACAGGGTGTTTGCAAGAAGCGAGAAAGGTAAAGAATGAAAGAATCTGCAACAGATCTCATCTCGTCGTCTGCAGTTTCATTACTGCTCAATGTATGATCCGACGGCAAAGAAAAAGAAACATTCACACTTTGGAGATGCAAACAGTTACCATGGCAACTTGGATATCATATCACTCAACACAGAAAGAAAAAGAAAAAAAAAAAAAAAAAAAAACTGGACCGCAACCTTCGGGAACAGTTAACGAGAGATGATTCAAATCAAGAATCGATCGAGGCCGATGGTGGAAACGTTTGAATGTGTTGTGCAACGCTCATTGTTGTGAGCAGAAAATGATCCGGCAGGCATGACACAACCTGTGAGACAATTGTAAGAGCTGCCAGCCTGACGAGGATATCCGCATACCAGCGAGGAGCGACATGACAGACATTATGTCCGTGCACAGAATGGACTTTTTTGACAGACACACCAGCACATCAACTCTCAAAAGACACGTCATTACTGTATCAATATTTTTCAAGCTTGCGTCAATTCCGCCCGTGTCCCTGGCCGAGAGAAAATAATAGTTCCTTTGTGGCGAGGTGAGCGCGGGTTGATCTGCACCTGCAGCTCACCGACAAGCAGCCACATGCCTGCTAGCTTAAAACCCTGAGTCAGAGAAGGAAGCGTGGATATGGACTTGGGTGCATGTGAACAGACTGTCCCCTGAAGTGTGACATTAGGTTCTGTAGATGTTATTGACTGCTTGTGTAACGGAGGCGATGATGCACCCACACAGGTAAAGAAAGAGGGAAAAAAAAAAAAAACAGAATAACAGAATGTGGGCTACGAAGCAGAAAAAAGCAAAAAAAAAAACAGAATAAAAGAAAAAGAGGAAGTTTGCAGCGTTGAACGGAGAGAACAAGAGAGACAGAGATGGAGGGAGGGAGGGAGGGAGGGAGAGAATGGAGGTGGATGGAGAGAAACTGAATCACTGGTGAAGGTCAAGTCGGATTCACTACGGGTTGTCATGGAAGCAGGATAATGCTAGGGTCGTTGCCATGGGAGAAGTTGCAAGATGAGGGGCAGCGGCTGCAAAGTGTTGTGTTACAAAACACTGTTCAAAAGATCTCCACCCTTACTATCATCACATCAGCATCTACTGTAAACTACCCTGGGAAGGAAAGTGGAGTGATCCCACCTGGAGAGTCTGTGTACAGTACGTGTGTGCGTGTATGCGCCCATGTGTGTGTTTGTGTACATGTACAGTGCTGTTAATACCTGCCTACGTAGCATACCAAGTCACAAGGGAAACAAACAAGTGGCAAGTATAATGGTGCAGCGGGATAACGTGTCAGACGTAGATAATAGCTGAGAGTCTGGGTGGCCGTGTGAGTGTGTGAGTGTGTGTGTGAGTGCGTTTGTCAACATGTGTGTGAGTAAACTCCCTGTGAAACCACAACATCTATAAAAACACACTTAATCCGGGGAGTGAGGGCAGTTTATGCTTACAGTTTATCCATCCCTTGCTCACACACACACACACGCACACACACACACGCACACACACACACTTTTGTGAACTGGATGATAAACTCAGTTTGAACTCCAACTTTCCGATGTTGCTCATTCACATAGCCTCTCACAGGAGAATACTATTGATATAGAGTATATAAAGTGTTACTAAAATTGGAATCTCAGCCATCACAGCTGTTCGACCCACTAGCCCAATATAAGTTGGTCCAGCAATGGTGTCATGCATTTAGGCCATAATGACGGCTCAACGGCAGACATGTACGACTGTCAAAATAGAAGTGGGCCATGAGCGCTGTAGAAAGTAATCTTTGCATTTGTTCTAAGAAGGTCCAAAAAGGTAGGTCGTCGTGCATTCTGTACTGGCTAAGACCGGTGTAACAAATCTAAACCATCTGGTATCAGCGAGCAAAAATCCTGGCTCCACCAGTGTCAACCACACAACACATTTTCTAAAAGCAAAACGCTGAAAAAAACCCAGGTATCATAATTGATTTTTACCTGAAAAAAACGCAGCTGATTCAGAAGTGGAGCAGAACTTCAGCTACCTACTGGGCTGAAGCAAACATAAAGCCAACATAAAACTAAAATTGTACAACGTCAGCTCTCCAATCCATGAATCCCTGCTCCTTTATTATGCACGAGGTAATAATGCTGCATAGCTGATGTCTTCACCTGCATGTTAGCTTCTTCAGAGTTGCTGATTGGTCCAGAGCGTCTCAACAAGGTTAGCGTTTACCATCTCATTAAAAATATCTTCATGACAACCGACTTGTGTGACATCCATCATGAAATATAAACATAGAAATGTGTATATGCTTCACATCGTCTCCCATGATTGCAACAAGATTTTTTTAAACATTAAACACATTTTTTTAAAAACCCTCCTAAAAGTAAGTCCCCAGAGAGAAACTTTGATTACTGGAGCACAAAACCCCGTTTTGAAAACGCGTCTGCTTCTACTCGTCACTGAAAGTGTAAGCGATGAATTAAATGCACTTTGATTTATTTGACAAACTCAGGAGGAACTTAGACGGACAAAGGATGGAGAAAGAAAGTCAAATAAAGTGAGACAAGTAAAAAAATAAATAAATAAATAAATAAAAAAAGATGGCAGATTTAGAGCAGGAACAGTTACTCTGACTATGACATACAGATTACAGCGGGCGTGGAATCCTTTAAAAGATCTGGGATGTTTTTGTCTCTCTGCCGTTTGCCAAGAAGTCCTCTCAGACTCAAAATATATATATATATATATATATATATATATAGTTCAAAGTGAAAAAAAGCGTAACATGAAAGAGAAACAGATTTGTTCGAGGGCAAATTTGGCAGACAGGGATAGAAGAGCAAAAAAGTGTAGCGATGGGGAAAATCCCTCGAGAACGCAGTAATAACAAGCGATACTTCAAATGTAACAGAAGAAACTGACGGGAACTAGAACACCATTTTAAACCTCAGTGATGGCGCCGTTTTCTCAAAAACTGCGTAGCAGAGCCCTTGAGTGGAGGCAATACGAAAGACGGCAGAGTCATGCATCTACCTGTTGAGGTATGAAGATTTAAGGAGGGGCTGAGTAAGTGACTGTGCGTTTGTGTTATTTGATCCACCAAGTTTAACGCCCTAAGAAACCATGGTCAATAAAGGTCTCCAAACACAGAGTGTATTCAAGTCTGACTGCACTAATGCGGCAAAAACAGTGGTAAGCATGTAACTATTATTTTAACAAATAAAAAAAATAAATAAAAAAAGATGTTGTTACCTATACTAATGCGCTTGAGTTCAGGTCCATACACACAAGCAGATATGAGAGTAGCAGAGATATGCAAAACACAGCACAAGAGATGCCGGATATTATAAAATCATGATCTCAGCATTGTGGCATGCCAGCCTAAACAGTGCAGAATGTAAATGGTTAATTAAGTGTCTACTGGATTGTAAGTAAGTGTGTAAAGGACACACACATAGAGATAGAGAGAGAGACAGAGAGAGACAGAGAGACAGAGACAGAGAGAGAGAGAGACAGAGAGAGACAGAGAGAGAGAGAGACAGAGAGAGAGACAGAGAGAGAGACAGACAGAGAGAGAGAGACAGACAGAGAGAGAGAGA
>CALSCE010010635.1:4264863-4351093 GCA_943593645.1 Bovichtus variegatus
ATACACACACACACACACACACACACACACACACACACACACACACACACACACACACACACACACACACACACACACACACACACACACACACACCAAAATTTGCCATGGCAACTTGGGAAAACAACAAGGGCAAGTGGACCGGCAAACGCAGGAATATAAACGCACATTTAAATAGTTTCTGACAATACACGTTTGTTGAAATAACTCCTTACAGTGTTGTGCGGTGCAGGGAGAGATTAGATCAGCACTTAGTCAAATCAAACGCATGTTGCTCTGTATCTCTCTTCTTGGGATAAGTTCAGCTGAGGACGTCTGGCTTGGAAGAGCTACTGTAAGTGAGGCACAGTTCAACACGGAGTTACTGCTGTATCAATGGGAAACCTCACAGCGATGGAGAGACGGAGGGAGAGAAAGAGAAAGAGAGGGACCGCTTACTGAATAAAACATTCCGAGAGCACTTTCATCTAAGTCCCTGTTGGCTGGGCTGGAGGAAACCCAAACTAGATCTCAGCTCCGCTGCAACAAAGGCTCCGTCAAATCAACAGCTACTTCCATGCAGAACAACCAGTTGAAAGCACAATCTGCGCAGAGAGAATCTCTTCAAACATTAGCTGATTTCCCATGAGGCTGGCGACAGCAAATACAGACACACGGAGAGACAGCGATCACCTAGGAAACAACTCACTATAAAACAGGACCAGGTGTTGGTTGCCAATTGACCTCTATGTTTGCAACCAGAACACACAGGCAGGCACACCTTTTTGACATGACATCCGACATACATGCATCACATAAGGTGCAACACTTCAAAAATGTGTGGTTCAGGAGGTGGCGTGGTCGCCCACCGTTCGGAGGGTCAGCGGTTCGATCCCCGGGGCCTCTGCGGTCAGCGTGTCGAAGTGTCCTTGGGCAAGATACCGAACCCCAAATTGCTCCCGATGGCCAACGGTGTGCGAGTGTGTGTGAATGTTTATCACTACGGATGAGCAGGTCTTGTAAAGTGCGTTGAGTGATCGCAAAGATGGGAAAAGCGCTGTATAAATGCAGTCCATTTACACCGATACATTTGTCCACACAGAATGAATACAAACTCCTAACCAGTCATAGGAAAAGGCTTTCCCATCAACTTGGCTCGAAAAAGTGTCACCAGCTGTTCAGCTACGAGCTCGCCATGATGACGGTACTGCATTCATTATCGTTACCTTTTTCTACCTCTGATGACATTCCTCTGACAAAAAGAGATAAATTGAAAAGGAAAAAGAAAACAAAAAAGAAGAAGATATTTCCTCCAGGACGCAATCTAACAACAAACTGCATTGGGACTAAAATGACGCAGTAAAAATTCTAATTAAAAAACACCTCCGGTATCAACCCATACTCTGAATGCAATTTTGCTTCCCCTTAGCACCTTTATACACATAAAGCTGATGTTAGATGACGTGTGTGTGTGTGTGTGTGTGTGTGTGTGTGTGTGTGTGTGTGTGGAACTGATGTCAGCCACTTACCCAAATCTTTGGATCCTTGACTCTCACTGGCCAGTTCACCCATTCTGACCAGTGCATCAAAGTAGCCTTTGGCAGCAAATGTCACATCTAAAAAGTCAAAAAAAAGCAAGAACAAAAAGAAAGTGGAATGAGTTAAGTTAAAAAGCAACACTCCAGTGAGTCTCTTCAAATTTGGAATAGAAAAACTGTAATACATTTTTGCTTCTTGTAAACAAAGTCGTCAGCGGGCTGGCCAGTGACGCGGAAACATTCGCACTCTTTCCTTCTTGCTCTGGTTTTCCTCAGATGATTTTGAAACAGTGAATCACAGCCACCAGATAATAAGGAACACTGCCGTTGCTACATAATAACTCAACATCATCGTGTTGGCATTCTGCATGCTTGATTGCAAAGAGGAAATCATTTTCTGACAGATAATCTACGCTTGATTGGGAAGCCACACGAGCACCAAATGAGTTCTCCGTTATGTTCCGTTTATGGCTTAGTGTTATGAGAAGAAGGATAGTTGGCTTATTATCGCCACAAAGGGTATCTGAGCGAGTTTAACATTTAGAAGGGTATATTCTGCCTTCACTTCATATTCATTGAAGCCTAAATTATTGTGGCTCAGAACTCAGTTTTTACATGTTTTTAATAGTTTGTCTATCGATACATCTATGATAAGTACCACACATTACAGTGAGTCAATCAGCCTGCTTATGCGCGTTTAACATTTTGATGTCTGGTGTTTTGAGTCAATATTTGGGCTTTTTTTTCCTTCCCATTCCTGGTCCCTTTTTTTGGTATATGACCAAATGGACCACACAAATTCAATATTTGCAAGCAAATAGCTGTGAGAAAACAGTTTTGTCCCACCAAGGAAATAGAAACGTCATGCTGTTAACCACATGCTGATAACCGCCACTGGCATTATCCTTTTACCATTCCATTTCAGCTTTTTTTTTTGTGTCAATATGTCTGAACACTGGACAGCAGGGTGACACCGTGACTTGGGGAGACTTTCGATTATTGGATTGAATAAGGGATATACATCTGTAGACCAGGCTTCAACCTGCTGGGGTGTCCCTCTGCAACACTGGATGCTGCTTTGTGACAGCGTGACTTTTCAGGGGAGGAGGGGGAGGGGGGAGTGAAAGGAATCTTTCCCTCTAGCATTGATGAAAAGTGTAATAATGCAACTCTAATTGCCTTTATAATCCAATAGGGTTACCTAACTGCTCAAATAATCTGTTATTACACTAATATACACGAGAGTCACTAGAACAAGATGTCACATGTATGCACACACACACACCTAAACATGTACACGCAAAAAAGGCTTGACCTCCGCTCTAGATCTTCAGGATACACAAAAAACAATCAGTGAGGTTAATCCTAAATCAGCAGTCATATTTCCTTTTTCTCTCTCGCTGAATAAATTAGATCAAATAAATTGAAGAGTACTCGTGATTTGCTCGGATCAATATCCACCTCAGTCCCTATTATTCCAACAGCTGCTGTGCCGGCCAACAAAAATAGTTCACACAAGGGCAGAGTCGGCTTCCAGTGATTTCTGCCATATACAGCCTGCCAATCGGCCCATCTCCAGTGAATAATGGCCGCTGCTTCTAGAGGTGAAGTCAACAGCGGTCCAGGTGACAGATGGGCCCTGCGCCTGCAGACAGCTGCCAGGTGAGAGACACATTTACAACAATAGCCTGACAGGGGCAGGCTAATTTCTAGCAGACAGATGCAGCCCTGCGATAGAGGAAGTCTCCCAGGCTGGAAGCCTCGCAGGTATGCTCCGAGGCTGAGGGACATACGCAAATGCTAATCCCAATTACAGCTGAGTCAACGGCAGAAGATGCCGCGTGCGTTTCCTCCTCCCTTTCTCTTGCTGGGGAAACACCTGAGAACTGAGAACAGGGCCTCCAGAGCATCACGACTGATTTCTCATCATCCTGCCAAACAGACCTCCTGCGTGCTTTGTGGAAAGTGCGTGTGTGCGTGACTGTACATGCAAGTTTGCACATGTGCAGTGGGGGGGGTTGTGCGAGTAGGATGGTGGGAGCTATACAGTAGATTTTCAATGTGGTCTCCGAGCAAAAGACTCTTTCTTCTTGCCCGATGCTGCTGCTTCTGCTGCAGTGTGTGAGAGTGTGTGTGTGTGTGTGTGTGTGTGTGTGTGTGTGTGTGCAGCTGAAGGGTGGATGAGTAGATAAGCTGGATCTATACGGATATTTTACATCTGTCTAATGAAATGTGTGACGAGGGGCTCACAGAGACAGACGGCGAGGATTACCAGTCCTCTGATTGCAAGGCGGACAGACAATAGGGAGGGGAGGGGAGGGGAGGGGAGGGGTTCATTTCAGAGCTACTGATCCATCACTCATACTTCACTCTGTAGAAGAGGTGGAAGAACCACACGTCCCCTAATCAAGAGAACAATCATTCGCTGTAGTTGCATCTGTTTGGGGACTTGCATAATAAAGTTCCAGGCTGTGTTTGGTAGGCAGTTGGAGTCACTCAGTTGTATGCATCGGTTGCTTTCACACTTACCAAGCGCTGTAAGCTTTAATGACTTACTGCTGCGCAGGAAAACCTGGAACGTGTGCATATCCAGATCTAGCAGGCCTACCCATGAAGCCCTTTTGGCATTTCTGGTGTTGAATCATTTCAGTGATTGCACCATATGGGTGGAAGTGTTTCCTCCAGTCCCCTGCCCCCGCAAATCAGAGCCTCTTAGTCCCTTGGGTCGAGCCAATCCTGCAAAGTGGGTCTTTAATGGCTCAGCGAGTCCCTACCAGTCTGTCTCCTACCTACACTAAGGCCAGGATTAGTTATTGTGTGTGTCAGGGGAAAGAAGCACAGGCTTGGGGAGGGGGTATACTAATTGCTGGATTAGTTTGACTGAGGGTGTTAAGGTTGAGGGGCGTTTTGGGGGAAAGTTTTGAGACATTGCTACTAAAAGAAAAATGAAAAATCTCAAATAGCATGATGCATACGAGCTGCGCCAGAGGCTGTGTACCAGACGATAAGGCCTGCCCATTTCATATATTGGTATGTAGTCGTTATTTGGTATATGGTATATACCAAAGAAGAACGGTAGATGGATATACACATGGAGAGAGGGAGAAAGAGAGAGATTGTGCTGGCTTGGTGGCTGCGTGCCTAAACCTGCAGTGAACAGGCAGCATGGAGAAAATAAATGAGAAAAAAAAAAGAAAAAAAAGGGACTTACTGGCGAGGGCCTTCTCATAGTTCTTCCCCATGGCAACGAAGTTCCGTAAGCAGGGGTTGAACTGCTCCATGATAGTCTGAAAGAGAAAATAAGAGATACATGGGAGGTGGAGGTTTCACTTCTCAGCAGAGAGGTCAAGGGCAGAAAAGAAAGACTCGCACCTTGCTCTATTCATCGTCTCTCGGATGCACTTCCTGCCTCCCTTTCCGACATACACAAACATCCTTCAGCTGCACAAAATCTGTCTTGCAAACGGCCATTGACAGAACATCGACACCCTAAGTGGTTGTCTTGAATGTTAATGAGGGCAGGAATGGCTTCATCCACCCACGTCCTGCCCTATTATTGTGTGAAATAGTCCAGGTGGGATGAGGTGGGAGAGGCTTGAGGTTGGTAGTGGAGGAGTGAGGAGTGAGGAGATACTCGCTGACTAAAAAGTGACCGAAACGCGCTTTGACAGGGATGCATGTAGTTACCCGGGAGAGCATTAGATGATTGACACAAAGGCTCATTAAGGCTGCTGCAAAACAGAGCAGTGTAGATTCTACAGATTAACATAATATAGGATGCTGCTGGCCATAATTCGTCAGCATCTAGATTTAAAATTAGGGCTGGCCGATGGAGAAAAATCAAATATCGCAATATTTTGGACCAAATACCTCGATTGTAGGGTTGACCATTGCTTTCACACAATATTTATACAATGAGATTTGTGATAAATAACCATCAGCAAGGTGGAAATAATGACTACATTGGTCAAGTAAATAAATATAACCAGGAAAAGACAACACTTATGCCATATTTTGATATCCAAAATCTAAGACAATATCTCATATCCTGATATTGATATAAAATCAAAATATTGCCTAGCCCAACTTGCATCTTTATACAACGCAAGTATCTTATAACAAGAAACAAACATATTTTCATTATAACTAGAAACTAAGCAGATTTTTTTTTTGTCACGTCAGCAGCAATATGCGACGTTGCCGTAGAGATACAGCATCACACTACACTGTGGACAGTCGGTGTAAATGCAGAAAATGCATGATTCCTGACGTCTTGTTTC
The DNA here is from genome assembly GCA_943593645.1 of Bovichtus variegatus. NCBI lineage: Eukaryota > Metazoa > Chordata > Actinopteri > Perciformes > Bovichtidae > Bovichtus > Bovichtus variegatus. The sequence goes on from CALSCE010010635.1 coordinate 4,270,661, forward strand.
ACCACCATCGTTTCCTCCACTTCTCCTCTGCGTCTCCTTCCTCCTCCTGTGCTCCTCCAGGGCTTCCTCCAATTAGCCGGTCCCCAGTCAGCCAGTCAGGAACAGCCGGGGACAGAGAGACAACCACAACACTGCTGCAGCAGCAGTCTCTACACAAGCCATCAATACTGCAGGAGAACACCTAATAATCTACTTCTAGCCTGAATTCATACTGTAGCAGAATGATATGGCAAGGTGCCACCAGTGTCAACCTGAAACAACCCCGGCAGCTCATCCTGAAAATTTTATGTCTCTCATCTTCAGTCAGACCTCACCATTTTTTGTTTTTGTCTTCATCTTGCCGTCTGTCTTTTGTTTTTAATGAGAGCCAAGATGTGGATAGGACGGTATATGTGTGTGCGTGCGCTTGCTGTGCAGTGTATCTCGTCAGGAGTCGAAGTTCAACTGGCTTGAGTGCAGCAAAACCCACCTACAGTAGAAATACCAGTGAGTCAGACCTAAACCACTAATACTTTCATTGCCAACCGTAACTACTGTATACGCCCCTCTGTGACTGCGGTTGCATCTAAAGCTCGTGCAGCAAAAACTGGAATGGATTACAAAAATAAGGACACAATAAAAAAAAGCTGTACTCATTCACCACCAATTACAACTGTAAGAGATGCAACCTGACCCATTATATATCTCTTTTTTCTTTTAAATTGGTTCTTTTGTGCTGATCATAAGGTATGTTAATCAACACAACAATGAGTACACATTTTTTAAATACATATCAGTGCGGATTGCTTCGAGGGCTGCAGCTAACTTTTGTATTTTTTCGGCATTGATAATCCTCCTAATTATTTTCTCGATTATATTACACTGTTAAGTTGTTTTGTTGATACAGTCTTAGCTTGTTTGAGTTTGACAGCCAAAACTCAAAAATATATTTAGTTTACTATTATATACTACAAAAAAAGATTAATCCAGCACATGTTTGGCATTTTTCAGTTCAGCTCTTTTTGCTCTTTTTCTTGTTTCCTTAGTTGGCTGCATTTTAGAGGCATACCAGCCTTTTGTATAAAATGCTTCGACAGTGCCTTAAATTCTGGTCTTTATGGCAGAAAATGTAAACGAGCAACAAGAGTGAGCAAAAAAGCTGGGTGTCATTCATGTTCCCATGGATATTGGTTGGCTGAACTTTGAGGTCATGTTCAGTTCCTGTCTGTTAACTGGGTCTCGCCCTCAAGCAAAAATGGACTCGCAGCAAGTCTGTGCACCAGCTCAGCAGCTATCGTGAACACAGTGAGAAAAGTTCTCAAAAAAAGAGAGCATATTCACACTGCAGACTGTTAAATACACAGCTTTTTACAGAAGACAGCTTATCGTATACAGAGCTTATTGTTTTGCATTAACTTACACCAAAGCTAGCATGAAGCGACAGCAGAATGAGTATTATAGCAGTACTTTCACAGCAACTCATGTTTAAATCAGCTCCCTTTATTTAACGTCTGGCTCGGTTAGTCTAATATACTAGAAGAAAAGGAGCCTAATTGGGGAGAATCCCATCTTCAAGCATACACAGCGCTCGTATATAAAAAAAAAAAAAAAAAAAAAAAAAAAAAAAAAGGTATCCCCCGCTCTCTCCGCCTCTGGGAAGATAAAAGACTAAACACATCCCTCAGGATCTCGCTCAGGAAATGTTTATACCTAAATGTTTCTTCGCTCTGCCTCATTCTGATGTAAAGTGCATCTCATAGAGGATAGGTCACGCGAATGTGTTCAAATCACACACGAACACGCACATTCACGCATTAGCGTGTACTCGTGCACACACCTACATTAATACAAGGCTTTATAATACAGAGTGGTGGTGTTTCAAACTGGTGGGAGGATTACATAACAAAGCAAAGCCCTGTGCGGCATCATTACTGCACACTCTCCCACAGAGGAGGCCAAAGGTAGCTGACACAGGCCCAGCTGCCTTCCTCACACACACTGTACACACACACCATAATTAATTTGATGATTAGCCACGGATATATCTATTATATAAAGGGCCATAAATTGCAGTGACAAAAGGGGGAAGTGAAGAGGGGGGGGGGGGAGAACAAAACGTAGTGAGGTAGTTTTTCTTCATCTCTTCCCATTGTTGCTAAATTTGTCATCCCAGTTCTCTTGTACTACATTGTTACCCTAATTGTGGCAGCTAATTGGGAAATGGGGCCAGGAGGCACTTGAAGTTGTGTGACATGAAAAAAACACAAAAGAGAGAGAGAAACAGAGAGAGAGAGAGAGAGAGAGAGAGAGAGAGAGAGAGAGAGAGAGACAGAGAGATTGGATGAGAAAGAGAGAGAGCGAGACAGAAAGAGAGAGAGGGATCAAGTGATTAAGTAGAAATTTGCAAGGATGGAATATTTCAAGAATTGGTGTGAAGGGAATCATGTGCTTTATATCCCCTCCCGTTTAAGTACTCCTCTGTATCATCTTTCAATTAAAGAAATAATAAAAAGGAGAAATATTTCACGGCTGAAGTGTAATCTTTGCCTTTACGGAGACAGAGAAGCTGTCCATACATGAGGACTGAATGAATTCATTATCAGTACGAGGAGCAAGAATTAAAGCAGACAATTAAAAAGAGGGCAGAGGAATGTCTCCTACAAAATGAATCAAATCTGCTTGACACCAATTTGTGCTGCGAGTTGAGACAGTAGGAATATAGAGAACTTGGGAGCACAAGCATGAAGGCAGCAGATAAGGGGAAACACAGGATTCAAATTGAATTTCTTCTCTGCGTGGAAGTAGCAAACAAGGTCAGCGTATATGAAATATACACAGATTGTCAATTCAAACTAGGGAATATTCATCCATCTCCAGCTCATTCTGTTCTGTCGCACGCACGCAGTAATGTAATGACATGCAAAGAGAGTAATTTCAATGTAACACCAGCTGATTAGAACCAGGGGGAATCACGCACAATCAGAAGCCAGGATGCGATCATCATCTGTTCCTTCACGCCTTCCCCTCGCTCTATCCTCCTCATCCCCTCTTCTACATGGAAACCAGGCATGAGAAATGCCCGGGATCAGATGAGCACTGTTGCCACCAATAACTGTATTTGGGACAGATGTAGGGGGGCAGGTCACGTGATGGCAGGCAGCAGAGGCAGCCGAGACGAGCGATGTAATCGGGGAGGAATGTAAAGAAAGGAGGCTAATGTGCGGATGGACTTATGACAACTGTACAGTCTTTTCTTCCCTAATAAAAAGGAGCAGTGGGAATTTATGATGGATCTCAATCAGCTGGATGACAGCTGAGTCCCTCAGCGTAGTGTGCAAAGAGAAAATAGTCTGGTTGCTGTGTAATCTCCCGTCTGGTTGACTCCACTGATGAGGAACAAGGACGGACCAGGAAGAGACACGTCGGGATCTGGGTGTCTCACCACCTCGGCTAAGCAGTTTCCCTGTGTTGCCCATGCTAACGCACTGAAGTAGGTTTACTCATGTCTACAGAGAAAACTTTTTGGATAAAGCTAATAGGTATTGCTTGTGGAACGTGAACTGCAAATAAACACAGCAAGCCATGGTCAAATCTAGGAAAACGCTTTGCAGTTTGTTTGTCCAGTTAACAGTTTTAATAATTAATTGCTGCCATAGGCAAACATGGGCACAATAAATTAACTGGAGTTGACTAGTTAGAATCCAGCCACTGAGTTTTGCCTCGGGGGAAACCATGGGTATGCATGTTATTGCAAATCTATGGCTCTGCATCTAGCGCACTGTGTAGGTCAGTCGATCCCAAAATTATTGGAAAAAAACAACAAAAAGAAAGAAAAAAAACTGCAGTAGACTAGTGTACTCCATACAAGTGTATGTGGTGTGGGTTTTAAACCATACCTAAAAACATCCAAACCTTTGGTTGCCGTCATTGCACTCAGATCAGCCTCTCAAAAATACATCATATCTGTGATGACAGACTTGCATGTAACAGTATATTGCAAAGACAGCCACTTGTAAGATGTTGCATTCCACACAAATCCTATTAAATTTGGCCAGAAGAATGCCAATTTAATTTAGTGTTCATGCTCAAAATAAACTAAATAAATAAATAAGTCAAAGCATTTACTTCTCTCATTTCCTCAGAGGGATCAGTGGCAAACTTCTGTTAAATCTTAGATTTTAAGATCAACATCAGTCCCCTGCGATATGGTGGCATGGAAGTTATCGCGGGGACCACGCAGCAAAAGATGTGGGATACGGTGACTCTAAAAATGACCGCAGTGCTACTGTACAAGTGAAGGGAACACAGCCAACTTCTTACTGCAATACAGCTAAAAGACAGGTTAGAGAACTTTCTAAAGCACACACAGCCGTACAAAAGAAAACCCTGTCACGTGCTTATTTCAGAGCAAAGTCTAGGTATACACTCAGAGTAGATGCCAAGAAAAAGATCCTTCTTGTATACCTAAAGTCTTACTAATACTGCAGTAGGCAGAGCATGTGCTTTCAGTAGAAGTCAAGAGCGTACAGCGAATCCCAGAATACCACGTGAATATTGGCGTCCTTTCCGCCTTGTGTTGAGGAGAGAAAACTGTTCAAAAATCGTGAGCCGAGAGAAGGCTCTGTACAGTTTGAGTGTTCGTTCGTGTTCCGTTGTTACAGAAGAGTTAAGAGTATATTAATGCACATCATTAGTCATGTCAAAAAACAGACAGGGATCCCCAAGACGCTTTCTAACTTCACGAAAGTGCGAGGGAACTTTTTGTTTTGTTGATGCAGCAAATACGGCTTCGACACTTGCTCTTACGTTAAAGATAATGATGCCGCGTGATGCTGCGAAAGTGAAATTTAAATTTAGAATGCTGACATGTCAGATACATTTTGACCTCAAGTTTTCTTGTACTTCGCAGAGCACTTGAAAACAACGACCAATGGAATTATCCCAGCTTTCTGTTGGGATGGGGGGGGGGGGGGGGGGGGGGGGGGGGGGGGGGGGGATTGACTGGGGTAAATAACTTAATGAGTGTCAGAGACGGTGAATTTGAAAAGCTGTCCTCTTGTGATCTCTTGTTTCACCTCGAGCAAGCAACTTACAGCACTCGTTTTCACAGCTAACTTAAATTAGTGGTAGGGATCCAATTAGGTTGTAGCCACAGAAGTCATATTGAAGCTAATGACCCAGCAGAGACCCAAGACGAGTATATATACGTAAGCACTCCACTGTCGGTTTAAGTGTATATTTGTGTATGAAGCAATTGTGTCATTTTTCGCTAACGTGAACATATAAGGGAGGAGATTCTACTTATCCAATAAAAGTTACGCGTCCTACGTGACTCAGGTTGTCAGACGAGAGCTTTGCTTACCAAGGAAACGTTACCTGTGGATGCATGCAAAAACGATCCATTCCCAGAAATCTTGAATCCACTCATACTAACATTTGTCCACGGACATGCCCCATGCTCTTTATTTTCTCTGCCATGCACACATGACTTGCTATCGGGCCTGTGCGGCATGTGAAAAAAACATATAATTTTAATAAAACATTTTTTATTTTGTTTTTTAAAGTACAGGAGAAAGGTACAGGCTTATCATTTGTAATGTTCATTAAACTTGCCATGCAGAAAGCAAATAGCAGCTGTTCATGTGCTGGATCTGTAAATGTACTCAAAGTCGGCAACACATCAAAAGCAACGAATGCCACGTCTTGTGGAAGCAAAATGCTTCGGCCATGTTAGAGGTGCCTCCCACCTTGCGAAGCACTACTTACATTTGGGTAAATGTTTGCCACCAACAAATACATTACGCAAGGCTTTTGCCAATGGACTGGCACAATTTTGTCAGATTCAAAAACAGACATGAGGCTCGATGAGCCCAAAGTCGTGTGTCAAGGGGTCTCAGGCGGAGGAGGAAAAACCAAGTCAGCCCTCGTACAGGTTCTTTGTCCTGCCCCCACCTTCCAACCGCAGTGTCTCCCGCTGCCAGTGCACAACAAACCATTCGCTCGCCAGAGACCAAACTATTTATTGTGTTTGTTTGCTTTGCTGTCATCTGCAGCCAGTGTGACCCCCCCCCCCCCCCACCACACACACACACACTCACCTACAACTAACACAACACAGGCGCTGGTTACCACAGCAACCAAGACCCAGAGTTATTTGCTAGCTTTAGTTCGATGACCAGCAAAACACCCATTCATTTTGGAAGGACAGAAATGCATTACTTTGAAATCCCTCAAAATATTGTTCGGAGCAACTGTGAAAGACTCGGCTCAGAAGCAGGAGGGCAATAAACAGACAGCAGAGATTGTTGTTCCTCCAAATTACCATCAAATAAAAAAAAAAGAAAAAACAACAACACATTGTGCAATCATTTCAATGTGGTTTACCTCACTGGTGAGATAAAGAGTATATCAGCAAATTCACACTTTGCATGGCCACTTTAAAGCTTTGAGGAAGGGTGTTTATGAATAATGGATGTACGAGGGTCCCACTGCTGACCTCCCCCTTACATCATTCAGATTTCAACACAGCCCGACATAGACAGAAAACCATGTAGCTCGTGCTTAACAAATGTAAACTTAAAATACATTTACATCTCCTATTTAAGTGTCCCACAGTGCACGTCTCCAAGTGCTCAGTCAATTTGAATGCTAGCCTAGTGGGTGGAGTGTGGCCAATGCTACTTAAAAGTAGCAGCATCTGCCACAAAGCAGTAGCCACAGGCATGTTAACTGTAGCCCATGACCCATAAATGTAAGGCCATTGTCCACTGCAACAGCACAAACTGGAACGTTCCGTCTCTGCTGCTGTGCGTCTCTTTCAGTCTGTGTAATTACAGCTTCACCCTCCACAGTAATTAGGGACCATTTCAACAAGGATTCAGAATGTCTCCATCTATTTCTCCTTCTCTTCATCCCCTTCTCCCTTCCACCCCCACAATAGAGCACTTTAAGGCGTTCGATGAAGCAAAGAACATTCTCATGTATGCCGTTCATGTGACAGAAGAAATATTCTGGATTATCGCCACGTTGAGGCGACTTCACGTCAACCTTTTTCTGGCTATGAAGCTTCTTTGCAGTCGATACAGTGCAGCGTTGGATTTAGCACTGAGCATCTCCAGTCTCTGTCCTTGAAAAAGCAATGAGTAAAAGAAAAGAGAGAATGTCTCTAAACCATCCGCCCCCAGACATGCAGAGAAGGTGGGTGTGTGGAGCAATAGTCCTCTCCGCATCGCAGTCAAATGCACAGGGAACGAATCTGCTGTTCCACAGGCAGTGAATGTTATGATATCTCCTGCAGTGCATAATGCAATCTTTTTAAAGGCCCCGGGCACCAGCAGGCATAAACTTGTTGAAACACTATATTCTGGGGGCAGATATTCAGGAGCTAAAGTCATTTAAAACTCCATTAAATGGCATATTATAAGCCAAGTGGCGCCTGATGTGATATACTGCTAGGAAGAAGGAAAAAAAGGTAAATAAAGTGATGGATGGCGTCATCATTCAAGTGGCTCCAGACGACCTCTCAATGCACGACCATGCGGCACTGTATACACAGCCAGACAGGGCCGGTTTACACTCGACCCCTTATGGGCTTTCGATGAAGCATTTCTCATCACTTACGACAGGTTCGACATCTCCCCTTTTCCTCTCCGTCTGAAACTAAATCCATCGCTCCTCCTCACTCGCCTTCTCCAGCCCTTCACCGACGGCAAGTCTTTTAGCACAGTGATATGACAGAAACACGCAAGAATAATGGCACGTTGTTGCTAAGAGACCACCTGTTCAGATCTCCCACATGAGATTGTGGTGAAACTGTAGGCCTCTTATCATTATCAGAATATCATTCATTCAAGTGTAGTGAATGTCACGACAATATTGCAACTGAGAGAGAAACCGGTTACATAACAGGATGTCTCTTAGGCAAAGAAAACTGCATTTCAAACACAGCGTACTGCAGCAGTATCAGACTCATGACACAAAGACTCTTTCACCAGACAGTATTGAGTATCACGCCTGATCCGGTTAACGTCAAACAACTATTTTTGCCTTCCTCATAACAACCATTTGAGAAAATGGCAGCGGTTTTCCAAGCTGTGTTGACAATAAGGGAGTGGCTGCATGGGAAAATGAATGTGTTGTCCTGAGGGCTGGTAGAGACGAGACACACCCTTCTATCTTCTATTCCCTCACCTGGCCGGGGTGTGTTCAAAACCTGCACTGCATGTGTCGGGCACACACCACAGAACACTTCCTATGACGAAGAATCCGGAGGAATACAAGTAAAAGTTATATTGTGTGAAAGGGCGTGTTTCAACCGCCTCACTTCCCTTCGAGCTTGAGGATGAAAAGTGAACTGTGGAAATCGTGGTAGTGATTAGGTTTGATTATTGAATGTTTTAAAACACAGCGCCATTCTTCTTCAGCCTCTAGTCGGATTAATCTGTTTGTTCACTTCAGTGTGTCCTCCCCCCTCCCTCTAAAGCCAGGTCGGCGCTCAGACTTCATTCATCGGCATGCTAAGAGGCTTGACCCGAGGCACCGCCTCTCTCAGACAGACAGAGACATGGCCAGCTGGTGGAGCCGACTGTGGGCACTGCACACACAAACACGCAAGCGCCGAGTGTCAGTCTTAAGTATCTGTCTCACCCAGTCAGCGCAGGAATGACTAGATGCCAATCGCCACGTCTGGAACTGTCGGTCTATGCGAGGGAGGAGATTTGAAGTTGAATCACAGGGGATCATGCCGAGATTGGTGGGTTTTACGGGGTTGACTCCCATGTTGAATAAGGAGTGCCTCTGCCCTTTACCAAAAGAACAACGCTTTCAGTGAGATGCTGAATCTCCAGTCCGCCCTCAACGTGCTTAAAGTCCCAGCCCTGTTAAACACACACACACTCAACTGGGCTAACATGAGTCACAGCGGTGCAGTTACCCCCCTCTCCTCCCCTGCGATTACTCAGTATCTGCCCAGCTGCTGGCTGCAATGACTTTGCAGCAGCCGTATGTTTTTGGATCTCCTGTCCAGGAGAGGTCTGCTTGCATTCAAAGTAGACGAAACACAATTACTGTCTTCGGAGGCTTTCAAATGTGCATCAGGCAGAGAGAAATGGGCAGGGTTATAGTCCCATTAGTTTTCCCTAAAAAGTTAGTGTTAAGTATTGGAGCTTTTCCAACACCTGGAGGTGCAGGACAGTCTCCATGTTTACTCGTCCGTGCAAACAATTAGCAACCACATTATAAAACACTGAACATAATTTAAGGGAGGATATCAACATTGAGTCTTAATCTGCACTATGTAAAAAAAAAAAGAAAAAAATCGAATCGTTGCGCCTTGTTGTCTGTGCACCTAATGCCGGGGTGAACTCAGTTCAATTTTCAGTGTACCTTTTGATTTTGGATACATTTTTCCATCTTTTCTACTACTTACATAACTAATTTTTCATCTCAATGTTAATACTTATGCAGAAAAGTCTTGCAGCTCCACCATTCCATTAATGTGGCTGACAATCCCATGCAATTTAAATTGACAGTCTGCACTTCAAACTAAGACAATGTGTCATTTTGCATCCTAATAGCAGCAGATCTTTGTGACAAAACATGGCGATTACTGCCCATCACTGTAATAAAATGGCATCATCTAAGAATAACACGAGTGTGGTTTTGAGGGTACAAACATCTAAAAACTGTGAAGTGAAGGGAGTCTAATTGAACCGATCTCTGAACATTTAAGCACACTGAGGAAACCCGCTTGTACGCTGCGATTTTAGTGAAGAAGGCAAAATTGGCAAATCAGCAGTGACTATAAATAACACCCCTCTGTGACCTCCTAGCTTTTGACAATGAGGTCAGAGCCCCAGTGTGGAGGAAGGACTGTCACTCCACCCCACTGCCCATCAGCGCTCCTGGCTGTCAGGACTTTGGCGGGGAGCTTTCACCCCAAAGAAAGAGCCCCACTGCTGGGCTTGTGCTTGCATGAGCGAGACCATCTAGGGACCCGTTCCCCGCAAGGGTTCAGGGATCCAGACACCTACAGTGTGTCCATGATGATTACCCACATTAGTAGGTGTAAACCCCGACAGAGAATGGCATACAGTTCACAATGAATAGGATACACTGTAGATTGTGTGACCAATTCAGGACAGAAATAGCCACCTGAAACATTTGCATCCCTTGTTGGCTCTAAAAGAAGCACCAGTCAGTCTCTGCTCATCTGACCTCCTTCCTGATAGAAGTCTATTCCCGGTTGGAGAATGAGCAGCTACCCTCTACCCATTTATTGGCCTTCTGTTAGGGGAACTACAGCTGGATTAGGGCGTGGGGCCAGTTCAAAGTAGAGTACCGTTAAAGAGTTATTGTGTGTAAATAATGACTCGGAATATATTGAAAGAGACCTCCCTCTGTATCAGCCAGCTCTAATCAAAACAGAAACCGGAGATTATCACATTAAACAGGCGTGGAGCAGTTATAACATTCCCTCAGTAGGTGCCTGCAACTCTGGAAAATGGCAGAGAGTGGACCAAGTTTTTAATGAATTACACAGCAATTATTGCTGAAATGATTGGTCGATTAATGGATTAGTTGTTCCATAATAACGTTAAAATCAGCACACATTATCAATTCAAGTTTCGGTCATGTATCAAGCATTGTTGTTGCATTGTTGCATTGTATTAACCCCACATATCTGGTTCCCTTCGCTTTACATCATTCCAAATTCCATGCATTTTGGTTTTGGACTGCTGATTGGACAACACAAGCCATTCGAAGACATCATTTGGGATGAAAGAAATTGTAATGGACTTTTTTTCGCCCTGCCTTTTCATTGATAAGATTATCAAATAACTTAAAATATCGTTAGATGCAGCCTCAATGCCAATCCATCCCTTTTTTTTTTTTATTTCTTTTTTTTCTTTTACTGAGAATATTTTTTTCCCAGTAACCGACCGACTAACCTACTGAAGGCTGAACTGAATTCAAAGTTCACACAGGTATGTAGGCAGAACAGGTTTGAATGTTGAAATCCCTATGAGGCAAATGTTTACTTGTTGCAACAGATAAGCCCAACCTTCCCTGCCCGTCAAACACTGGTTTCTGGAATGCATCATGTCCCCATTTCAGCATGGAAACTAGGCTATAGAAATCCACTGGTGTTTTAGGAATAGCCTACACTGCTATCAGAGCAGTAGGTGGAATATAATAGGCCTACATGTAGGATAAAGACTGAGTGAGTGACTTGATTTCCTAAGCACGGGGGAAATTTTAACTGAAAGGTGTTGACTTAATTATCAATCCTGGTGTCGCTCAGAAATATGTGGAGGTGGAAGACAGACCATTTTAGTCAACTAATCAAAAAAGAAGAAAAAAAAAAAAAAAATCAACCGAGCTACTGCGCCTCTCCCTGAAGAGATTATCGAAGAAGAAAAACATAAGGCTCTGAATGCGTCTTAGCCAATAAATAATAAGTCTGGTTAATGTTGGAATTACACAGTGTGTCTGACAGCTGAAATCGTATCATCTATGTAGGCTACCTAAAAACTTTATTCATTAGTTGAACCTTACCTTATAGACATTTTCCGTCATGCGGTGAACCTCGTCGGTGCGAGACATCGTGAAATCTTCAGCCAGGACCATAAACGTTTTTGTTTCCTTCAAACGTGTATCCGCGTAAAATGGGGGGCAGGGGGGTGTCGGGTAAATACACGAGTTTGATTAAACAAAAGGCGAAGCAACGCGCCCGTGAGAGTGAGACGATACAGCGCTCCCGAATCCCTACTCCAACTAAACACACCTTCCCTCTCCACAGCTGACAGCGCGCTGCTGCCTTCACGCACTCAACGGTAGCTTAGTGTTTTCGCACTCTCAGACGCTCAGAAGAAGCGTTCAGAAATAAAGTCAGAAACAACCAAAAGGTCATCTTTGCCTATACAAGTACAGCTTTACATGTGTCATGTAAAATATCATACACTTAATTAAAATCACACAGCGCACCAGGGCTAGGCTGGGTAGGAGATAGTCCTATTCAGGAATGTAGGGTAATTGTTCGCTAATATTACAACAACAACAAAACCGACTGTGGCCTAAAATACAAAATAAAAGGGTGATAATAAAAGCTGGCATCAAACAACTTATTCCATGTTGACATGGCTTCCACACTAAATAACTTTTCTTCACTTCGCTCAAACCCTAAATGCAACATTTCCTACAGCATTAGAATGCAGCACCACCTTATCAAAGTGTACATTTGGTGCACGCCCCCACCTTTCTGTATCAATTGAGCTCTACAATCCCTATAGTATACAGAGGCAAATCTGTTTCACTACAAATAACATGTAATATTTAAATACAGTGCATGCCCCGGAAAAGAATACATTATATATTATATGCCTATTTATATTGTCACTTCTTGTGTGTGTTATGATGCGTTTAAAAGACACAGTTCTCCAAAGTGTGCATCCATCTGAAACAATTAGCCTATAAGCAGACACTACAAAAGGTGATTAAGTAGAAACCCTGCCATTGTGTCTTTAGGGCAAATTAAACCTGTTTGTTTTTCTCTCAGGCACCATTAGGACAAATAATGGCTGCTCTAAAGAAAACCTATCCAGCCAAAAAGACCTAAAAGACAGATTTACAGTATATATCCTGCACTCCAGTGCACCGCGTCCATACCAGCGTGGTGCATTTCGTTGTTTTTGTGCCTTCGCCTATTAGAGCCTTTGTGCACACTGCTGCTATAATCTGAACAACCTACAAATAATGTGCAGCACAGTAACTGGTGTCCCCATGAAGTTTCTCCTCTTTATGTTTACAAAAGATTCTCTTCTTTACGTTTACAAAAGAACATTTTAAGTAAACAACTGCATTGCGCAAGTCTGCGAGCGAGACATATTCCTGACTGTTTTCAGTAACATAGCTGATGTTTTTCTCACAGTGGATAATCTGTGTTAGTTGTATTGTACATGCCAATTAGAGTCTAAGTGCCCACTTAGTGTAGGATTGTAAATACTATTACTGGATTTCTTGTCTAAACATCTCCCACATATCAGCAAATGGAGCTTTCTACTCTCTGTCAACAACCACACACACTTTACTGATGGGAAGTGAATGAACACACCTGTTTTCAATACTGAGTCAAAAAATAATAATAATAATAATCGAGCAAGGAGTGCCCCCTTCTGGAGAAAGTATGACGCACAAGCGGGAAATGGGAATAAAATACTATGATATTCAATGACAGTAGAGCCATATAACCTAAATTGTTTAAATACAGTTTTTTAAAAGATAAAAAAAAGGTGTAAGAAAGAAAAGCCAAGAAAAACATATTGTTGCCATAGCTCTATTTTATATGGAAAACAGCTGGAATTAATGTGTAAAACATCTAAAAATGTGTCCTTTCATTCTGTTCCACCATAACCAGAACAGTTACAATGTGACGTTGCTTTGCTAAACTAATGCAGACATAGAGAAACATTTCACTTCCTTTATGTAGATACTTCAGGGGAGCAGTAAACCAGAGTGCAGACACTGTGCTGATCCTGTAAAATGTGTGAAGGTAAACTTGATGTCTGCAGGTCCCACCTTCACGTTCTAACAATTAAGGATGAAATACTGAAATTAATTAACAGAGTGCCCATCAGTAAAAAGACTCCCAACCACAAATGTACTCTGTTAGGCTGCCAACATCTCTCTGTCTGGCTCGTTCTTTGCGCCTCTCCTCTCTAGAAAAGAAAGTCAAAGTAAAGCAAATATGATCAATCTCGCATCAATCACTGTGCAAACAATACATCAATTGTGTGAGGAATGCTTCTGATATGAGATAAGAAAAAAACAGCCATACCTGGTTCGGCCTTAGCTGCCTCTGGGACCTCTGGTATTGGCTCAGTGGGGACCTCTGGAAGTGCTACATCTTCTCCCTGTTTCAGGAGAAGGGGAAGAGTAACAATATAAGTAGTAACAATAAAAAGGTTACACTGAACAACTAGAAATGTACAAAAATATGTATTTGCCAAGCTGAAAACGGGTTTTTAGTTGCTAAAAAGTGGACATTTTTTACAATGCAAACTTTAGGATTCAGAATCTGTTACTTTTTGACCCCCTCACTGAAGGTCACTGATACCACTAAGTACTAAGGCTGCATTTTAAAATGTTCTATTTCAAGTCACATAAGTAGAGGCAAGCTATTTAACCAAAACGTGTTTGACGGCACATCCAAAACATTTGTAGATAAACTGCAAAAAAAATTTTTTTTTAAATACTTAAGAATTACAATCTATGTTCAACTGTGAAACATAATATTTTGTTAGGCTTTAATAGTTTGATAGGCTTGAGAGTGTGCATCATTTGAAATAATAATTTTATCACAAAAGAGGAAAAATCTGCTGAGGTTTTAATTATTAGGAATCAATCAAATTCATACCAGCAACTGTTTCAATTATACAGCATATTATTACACACAAATAATGATCTTGTGGCTTCCAAGCTATAATTATTCCTCTCCTTAAGAGATTGATACTGTACAAATCTGGTCAAAATGGCAACATGCAGTGTGGGTATCAAATCAACTCTAAATCATTGATATAGAAACAGCACTTCTCCAGAAGAAGCGCTACAGTAAGTCTCAGACAGCTGAAGCCTGTGGCTACACCAGGCCTCAGTGTGTGTAACGATAAATGTGAAGTGGGGGTGTTACAGGGAAAGAGCATGCATGCTCAGCAAACATTCTGTGTTAATAGAGCAACACCCACCTGAGTGATAGCTTCCAGCTCTGCTAAAACGGCGTCCTCGTCCTCCTGCGTCAGGGCACCAGACAGCATTTCATCTATTTGCTGCAGGAGCAAAACATGTGTGAGCTGACAGCAAAAATAAATAAAAATGCTCAGTTTTTTTTCCGCTGTTTTAATATCAACATGGACACTTCAATCTATATAATGTCTAAGAAAGTTTTTTTATTTATTTAATTTATGCCATCTGCATCCTATAAACATATGGTCAATTGTAATGTCATGACATTATTAAAGTAGTTACTTGTCAAATACAATATTAGCATTATTCAGATTTTGTCAAAAAACAGGACTTGGCTTGTCACCATTAGTTTTGGTGCATTTTGGTTACATTTACCCTTTGATATTCTATTGATTCCTGGGTCTCATCCAGGATTCTCTCCACATCTTCAATTGACATGATCTGTCACAAACAAGAAAAAGAAAGCCCATATTAGCGAAGAAAAGTATTTGTGGATGAAAAGTGTTTTTTCCACACATTCCTGCTGGCTGGTGAATTTCTTGAACAAGATCTGTACACTGTATCCAAGGATGTGCAGCAGTCACACCGCTGTAGTCAAGGCTTTGCTTCTTAATCCCTTAATCTTCAAACAATGTGCACCAGCTACGCTAACACAAACCACAAGCTTTCTCCGCTGCTCGATCCTCACCCGAGGATCACGTTAAATAAAGTATGCGTATCAGGGAAAACTTTGACATTGATGAAGTATACACTCACATATAAAAAAAAAGCTTTTGGAGGTATTATTATCGCATGGATGTGAAAGGCGTTTTTCTGAACACGAACGGCGGGAAAGAAACATAAAAGCATATCTACCTCGTGCATACTCTTCAGACAATCATTGCCAACCTTAAGTCCCTCGATGACTTTCATTTCAATTTGCATGTACTCAATATCTTGAACCTGTTGACAAAAACAAAAAACAAACCAAGTTGCAAAGTCTCTAAGACAACATTGACTACATAGTGTGGCTCATTAAGTTTTTCATGGCATTTCAACACCAATAAATCATATCTACATTGAATTTGAGACAACCATACAGTGTAAAAAAAAGAAAAAACAACAACAAGGTTATTACTGATTCAATCAGTTATTACAACAAACATTTTCTGAACTCTTTGGCTTGAATTTTGTGGACAATCGGTAAGCAGAAAATGAGTAAGCCGACTTTTGTAATATTTCATATCACATTGAACCCTTCTTCTTGCTCTTTAACACACATGCATAAAGCATAAGCCCTTATACACCCATGAGCTGTGGCTTGGTGAATTAAAACGTGATGACATCAAATAGTGTAATCTCACAAAACTTACCATGCGCTCCAGGTTTGAAATCTGATTTTCAGTCTTGTCTAGTAGCTGATCTTGATATCGTTTTTTCTTAAGAAGCAGCAGTGCTTTTCTGCAATAACAAATAAAAATGAAAAACATGATACAGCAACAAGAGTTTGCTTTTATAAAAAGGTATTTATACGGTGCGTCGCATTACATACAGAATACAATTAATAGATGGTGTCATAGAGCCCATGGAGGGGTCTGCACCTCAGGAGATTTCAAAAGTGTCAATATCTGGGTGAAGTTTTGCATGTAGGCTAATGCATGCAGTGTTCTTAATAACCATTACATGTAGGACACAACAAAAAAACTAAAGTATTGCATTGGCTGGCAGTTAAAGTTTTACTACATGGTGATAGATAGTATTTCATATCTAAATTAAAAATGGTATATTCTCTTTTTTTAATGCTTACTCTTTCCTGCCATCTTTGAGCAACTGCTTTGCCAGAAGTCGCTCTTTCGCCAGTTGCAGGGTGATTCTCTTCTGATACTGCTTCAGCTTATCTCTCTGCTGTTTCAATTGCTGTAAAAAAAAAAATTTTAAAAAAAAAGAGAAAAAAACACAAAGTCAGGTATGTTATTACAAGTAATCATATTATAATCCAACTGACCAATTTGCAAAACACTACACAGTAGGCTACATAGAGCGACCAGAACAATATACACAGATATAATACACATACAACCTACAAAAGATGTTCATTACTGTGGTAACATCTGAATATATAATAACGTTAGAAGTTAAACCACCATATATCCGTGTCAAAGCAATTTAAACCTCAGTTTCACCGAAGTAATGTGCATTACATGACTGTTTTGTACTGCATTGCAATATTCAGGGTTTCTATTTTTCACTCAGTGTCAAGACTTCATTGGAACACACAAATACAGATGTCGGGAAACACAAAGGACTTGTGTCTGACGCTGAAATACAGTACAAATCCAACGCTAACACAACAGCTAATCCATGTTGCCTAGTAGGCACCGCGCTGTGCACACAGCTAACAGTTGCCTTGTGTTCATGTGACGGAACTAATCTGCTGCTAGAACCGCTATCAGCTCACCAAAACGGCTTTGTCTTGTTCCGTTACACGCGAAGGTTGACTCTTTCTCCCAAAAACGTTTCCCATTATTTAGCCACATCCCCTCCACATCCTCCTTCATCAACACCCTAATTATTACTTAAAAGCGAACATTTTGGCATGATAATAAATAGCCTATGATGGCTAGCAGGCTAACTGGCTCGCACCATGCCCATAGTTGTTTCCGTGTTTCCTACGGCAAGCGAGGCAGGACACATAAATCGATCGAGTCTGCAGTGTTCGACTTCACTCCAGCCTGGACCTGCGACCACCATTTATCATGGTTTCTCAACACCCTGATAGAGCAGCCATATCCCAACTGTCGTGATAATATGTCATTTGAAAATCAGTACATATAGCACCACATCCCGTCAGCCGTAAACATAGTACCTGCATGACCTCCTGCCGGTACCTTGGACAGCTCTAGACTCCACGGGGTTCCAGTCTCAGCACCTTGGACAGCGATCACTACACTTTCTGCAAAATATTCAGAAAATGACTCTCCTGAGCTGAACAGGAAAACAGAAGGGTGTCATGGGTTGATCTTTTCTTATTGTTACAACATAATATTTGTATATTTTCCAGTTTACCATGGTTTTGTTTTGATCAGTTAAATTAAAACTTATTTGAAAATAGTGCACATGAGGTCTGCAGAAAGTGTGATTGTTCATATTGTTACCTTACACTCACTTAAATGACAGATATATATCTATATATAGATATATATATATCTATATATAGATAGATGTCACAACAGCCGTGTGCAAACGCACCACACAGAATATTGCAAACACAAATGTCAAACATAAGTACTAATAGAAAAGTCATAGTACAGGAAGTATGCCCTTTGAAGCACATCCATGCATACAACTCTGCAAATTGCAGCAAGGTGTCCAACATGATAACAATGTGATGGTGCTAATGTTTGTTGTGTACTATTCAAGACAACGCTGTCATTGCTAACATCTCTCTCAAAGTTATTTGTAAGATGTTTTATGTAGTGGAAACACATTTTCTACTAGTTTTTTTAGATTCATGATACCGGCTGAGCATATGGCCCTGTGTGACATCCTCAGGTACGGGACACTAAAAACCCCAATTAGCCTAATCCCAAGGTAATTATGGGCTATTAGAGTGAGAGTAGAGGTTAAACAATCACAAGTAGCTTAGTAAGTAAAAAAGAATGACACAAGAACACACAAGTCTGAATATAGCATTTATGGTCAAACATTAGTTTGGTTTGATACATTATCCAAGACAGAAAGAAGAACAATTTCTCATTCACAAGATACTGAATGTAAAAGGATCCATAAACACTTTTAATTTCCTGCATATTCAGTTCATGTTTTACCAGCTGTGTCACAGCACAGTGATACATTAAATCCCATTCTGTTGTGTTTATCTAGTTCAGGGGAATTAACCCACATGCAACTGCTATATGGTTTGCAAATGTAGCAAAACAATAATAAACCCCCAGCTATTGACTATTTGACTCATCAATGATCAGCAGGTTAATCAGAACAATAAGATGCTTAAACTCGTGGCAGTTACCTCGAAAGAAAACAAATTAAATTGATCACAAATATCAACTTAGTAGCATCTATGGCCCTTTGCAATAAAGGCACAATATTTGATATGGTTTTCATTTTGTGCTATTATTTAGAATGGTTGAACATATGGTGTTTCATTTCATTTAGCACCATTAAAAAGTACAGAAAGACCTAAAATATGAAGGAATTCAGTGACTGCCAAAATGCCATGATGTAAGGTCTATGGGTCATATTCAGCCATCAAAATGCTCACCATATTGATGATGATTACAGGAAAAAGCGAAAAACTGTTTTTCATCCCATCCATTCAAAGAATTGATTTGGCTTATAGAAATGCTAATATTAGAGCAATAGTATTTCCATACATCATGACAACATCAACAACAGCCTTGAGATGAACCTGTACAGGCTGTCTCTGTTCAAAACTGCCTGCAGGGCTTTTAGTGCACTGCATTGGTGTGTTACTGAGGTAATTGCCTCATATAGCCTGCTTTCATGTCTCAGATTGGGACAGCGGGCTGCAGCTCCCGTAAACAGGATTACGCCATGAAGACAGCCTCCTTGGTAAGAACCCAGAATCTCAGACAGTGCTTCTCCGAGAAGGATTCTGTAGGTAGCAGGCTACACCTGGAACTCAGTCCCAAAGTGTCTAATCTGGGCGTCAGTCATAGATAGATAGGTGGTCCTCATACTGGGCGAGTACTGCAAGGGAAATGATTGAAAAACACAATTTAGCACATCTGCATTTTAAAATCAAATGAAACATTCGAATGACATGATTGAAATTCGGGGAGCATTTATTTTAATTGTGTGCTGATTTAATCAGGTGGTTGTGGAATCGGGATGTACTTTAATGTAGCTGGGGACTTATGGAGCAAGTGAAGAGCAGACAGAGGGCATGAGTCAGGGGTCACAGAATAATTTAATAACTCACATAAAACACTCTCTGGATAAAACAGTGCCGGAAGGTCAAAGGTCACACAGCTGAGGTACTGTATGGAGCTTTAAGGGGGGCTTTAGGTTATAGTTTCAAATAGTTTGCATAGCAAACATTATTAAAGAGGTTATCCCACAGTGTGATTCAAGGAGTGGAATGACAATGAAATCAAACAAATCAGGAAGAACAGGAAACTTACGGTTTTTAAAAGTCTGAGTAAAAAAAATGAAAATAACAGGGTTAGTTACAAAACACTGGTCGATATTCAGCAGTTAGATACCTTTTTGAGAAACCGCTTACATAAAAGCATGAGTAAAAATGCATTGCAAAGCTGATTCACGAAAATAACAAGACAAACAAAAAAATCTCTCTGTTACAGAAACACATAATAAAAACATGCCAGTGCCTGGCTCTGTGACTCATAGAGGCAAACTACAATTTTAAACAATGGTCCACATTCTCTCTCTTTCTCTCCCTTGAAAAATGTGTTTTCAAGTCTTTGGTACGCTGTGAATGTATTTCAAGCAGTTAGTCAGCCATGCAAGCAGAAAACCGAGAACAGAAAAGGAATATCCTCTAATATAAACCTTAACTGTGGATTTAACAGCGTCATCTATTATCTAGCTTCAGCTCTGAAGACACGCCACACGCTTATAGTCCTACCATTAAATCTAGATACCTGCACTGTCTTTATTCAACAAAAATCCATGGTTATTCCACACATATGTAAATGTATGCGCTCGTCTTAACCAATACATTGTAAGAGTTAGAAATACAATCCCGGGCAGTGGTGAAAAGCTTAGTGGTGAGAGCGTGTGTTTGCGTACAGAGATGGCACTGGACTACATATAAGTATGCACTTCAGTCAATGGCCAGCAGAGAGCAGTCTTCCATCACTCGCAAACTCTCCTCACTTAGTGAGGTTCTATACTGTCTACATGTGTTGTTATGTTCATGCTGCTGCTATGCATGCTTCCTGTTAGTGTTGCAGCAGTGTTGAAATCAGTGGTGTCATCATCGTCATCACACGAGGGACACTAGAGCCTCATAGGGCCAACGCACCGAGGGAGGTGGGGATCCTCTCCCTATTAGCGGCGCGTTCTCATATCGAGGGCTCCCTCCAAACAGCATGGACTGATTCCTGTGACGGAGAGGGAAGGAAAGGCAATAAGAGATGAAACGCACACATACGAATATATTGTCATCATCGATTGATCTTACATGTATTCAGGAGGTGGCATGACATTAGAGGCAGACTGTGGAGGTGGCTGCAGGCTGCCCTGGCTGCCAAGGCTGCTGGTATAGCTACAGAAACTGTGGATGTTGGACCTTCTTGGGTTGTAGGACATCCGCCGCGCTTGGGGGTTGAATGGATCCTCCTCATCTATGTCGTCATACTCTTTGTCCCTGGATGAAAGTGGTACACCCGGCACACAACACACACACACACACACACACAAAGACAGGAACAGAGAGAGTGCATGCGTTAACACTTTGTGCATTGTGGGCAGTACGTAATGGAATAAGGGGGTCGCTTGGTTCTGACCTGCTGCCCATTAGTGTCCACACTCTGAAAATTGCACACAGCATGGCAGAGAGTGCGCAGCCAGCCAGCAGAGAAAACAAAGAGAGGTAGAGGAGCCCTTCCACCCCATCATAGCACACACCCATTAGAGCATCCAGGTAGTCCTAGAAGAATGGACACATAGTACAGTCCGTTATTGTCGGTGTCCAGTAAAATTACCTTTCACAATCCTTTTTTTCAAAGAGAATGCGAGTGTATTATGTGTGTATATCTGTTGAAATCCATTAACGGAAGTTAAAAAAATTACTTTACAGACAAACATGGAATGTTTGACTACTAAAGCATGCTTGTTTATGTCACTTCTTGTCACTAAAAAAGGGCAGATCAAGTCTACACCAGTAATACAAACCACATACGATGATCTCTATACCTCTATACTAAATGTGAATGCTGTCTTACTGTAACTGTCATGAGGGAGGGGGGGGCGGTAGTGACAGAAATGCAAACTTTCACAAGGACTTCATACACACAAACACAATGCATTTTTTTTTTTTTTTTTGCCCAGATACGCAAATGCATTCTTGACGTTCGCATGGTTGTGTGTGTTGTTACTGAGCATTATTCAAAGTCTATTAGAGCATCCTCAAGTGTTAATGTAAACAGCATACTATATTACTGGCGTGCATGTTGAACTCCTCGTTCACCAAACCCGGCTGACCTTATGAATGCAGTCCCCAATCCAACGCCGATGTGACATCATGGCAGAGCCACCCTCACCCCACCCTCCACCTTAGCTTATCTCTGTGCTTTTGTTAAAGACTGACACACCTATAGTACATGAAGTATACAATTGTCATATCTAAAAGCTCGCATCTGATGTTACAATCACAGCAGCGAAAAGACTCATTTCAGCAGTGAGATGTCTTATTCCCTTTACAGATAAAACTCTGACAATCTAAAACCAGCAAACACAAAGTTAGACTTTAAAGTGAGAAAAGCTGGGGGTGGCGAATAGAGCCAGTCTAGCAGATACAGAGTATACTGACGATTGCAATGGCGCTTATACCCATGTCGGTCTATAAGAAGTATAGAGAGATAGGGTTGAAAAACCAGTCAAGTTGGTCCTCTAAGTGGCTTTGAGCTATGCTACAAACAGCCCCATTAAAAAGTGCCCTGGTCAGAATCTGACCTTACCTTATGTAGCCCACGGCAGTCGAGCAAGGCTGTTAGCTGGTGTAGACTGAACTCGGTGGAGTTCAGCAGTCGCTGGATCCCCAAAAGGTCTCTCTGTATAAAAAGGTATAAGAGAGGGAAATTGACACACATTTTTCCACAGTCTGGTATAATAGTCCGCCCGTCGCCCAGCCACTTACCTCAGCAGTGGGAAAGATGGGCACCGAGAACTGCAGCAAGCCCTGGATCTGTATTTGCATGGTGGTCAAAGAACGCTGGCAGATTGTCAAAGACTGTGAAAACATAATCGGCAAGCAACATCACACGTACAGACATCCGCAACAAACAAAGAGAGAATTACATTATGGGCAGCATTGTTTGGGAGCAGCATGTCAACAAGTAATTTGGTGTCAAAGAAGGCTTTATAATGCGCTTAACAGAGGACAAATTTCTTTCCAGACAGATAGGCTCAGATTATCCTTCGCCACCAACCATCTCGCCCACCAACCACCGTCCCTCCTCCCCTTCCACTCAAACCAATCTTACGCACAAACAAAAGAGCAATATTTATATCAACTAGGCCATCAGACAAAAAGATTATCCTTACCTACTTAACAGGCATCATTAATCCCTAAATGGATACTGCGACGATAACTAAGCATGTGGGTTTTAATAATTATTGGTCATGGATTTATTTATACATGCAATACGGATACAGTACGGCTCATGGAGAAAGAAAATTCTGACCCTGTATAAATATACATAAGAGGTAGTGGTGTACACTAACTTAAATTGCATGGTGGGGAGGTGAAAAGCCTCCATATTGGGCATCTAATTCACACTCACGCTGGGTGCAGTGATGGATTAGGCGATCGTGAAGGCTGATTACATCGTCCTGTTCATACATTTGAAAATGTTATCATCTGATGCCCCTGGTCATGTACAGTATGATGACCTTAAACGTTATCTAATGCCCATTGGGAAATTTTATTACGGCTTCAATACCTCATTTGCAATAGACATGTAGAAGTAAACCAATTCTGTTGTGTGCTTATAATACAAGGTTATAGTGCATGTTTCAGTCTGCTGGCCTTATAAATAAATTGTTTCTGAATAGCAGCCCTGGATTAAATTCCAGGGTATTGATGCTCACGCTGCACAGGTTTTGTGTGACAGCTGTATGTTTTCTTTTTTGAGTCAAAGTTTAAGACTCCTGCATTTCAAGCACCAAGAATTAGCCTTGTTGGAACATGTTAGGTGTTTAAATCTTTCTTTGTAAAAGTCATGTCTGCAAGAAGTGATGCGGATGTCTTTGAACGTAGAAATAAATCAGGATTCTTAATTCCTCTTCCTCAGGATTTTCACAGTAGCTGCCTTTATGTTTGATATACAGTTAATTGAATAAATAACTAAGAAATGTTGCTAGTGAGACTACCCCAAGGCGAAGATTATGCACAGGGTAAAAGATACGGCTAATTTGTGTAGACCCACATATGAAAAAGGAATATTCTTTGATGAAAGTTTATCACTTTAAGTAATTAAATTAGTGTTGGGGGCTCATTTTTCAGAACTGATCCGTTTAGAGCCCGATAATGATCTAGCAGCTTGGCATCTAACAAGAGAAAAAATATTTTAAAATAGCAATACATTTTCCAGTGAGTGACTCTCAGTAAAGAGTTGGGACTGAGTTTGTCAATACCTGTTGGAAAGGGTTTGGTAGATTTGGGCTGCAGAATAAATAATAGTGTGCAACATCTGGAGGGCAAGAGAAACAGGGAGAGAGGGAGAAAGATTAGCATTGTGTTTTAACATTCAGTGACAGCGCTGGCATTTGTGTAATTCTGTTTGTAGAGATAAATTACCTGCAGTGAGAAAATCCTTGGTTTTGTTAACAATAAACTTGTCTGGAGACACACAAAAGTCACTGGTGCCCTGTAGGAAAACAACAACATGCTGTAATCTAGCAAGTATGCCAGACCAAAAGGAGTTCTGTATTTATTCAAGCCATGAAGATCTGATTTCTTGTGAAACTGACTTTGCACTAGGCGGTGATAGACAATCTATCAACAACACAAACTATTTGTTTTACAACACTTTTTATCACCATTAAACTCTGGAGAAAGTGAGTCTGTGAAATGAAAGTTTTCACACAAATGCCCACGGACAAGTGCAATACAGGGGCACACACACGCGGACACACACACAGACACACACATATAGATACGAAGACATGTGAAAAATGTGTGGTATGTAGAAACCATGTATACCATGTATTGCTTTGATGACCATGGATGAAATGAAATCTAGAAAAATTGTGTCATGCTATATAATTAATCTATGGAGACCTGCTAATAATAAATAAATAATAACCATGCATAAACAATACGGGGTCAAGGTCACGCAGTCTCTGTGCACTTAGTCTTCCTAGAACATAAAAAGAAGGCAATAAAAAAAGGGCAAATAACTAAAATACCTTATAGTTTTCTCATACACATGCATAATAGTTGTGGAAGATAACAGGCTGCTGTTCAAATTGATCGCGCTCAAAGGATCAAGAAATCGGTTGTGATGCGGAATCAAACATCAAAGCCTCACGTCATTTATTTCTAATAGTTTCTTTGTCCACTGCGTCAGCCCCAATCCAAAAGTATCTTCCTACAGCGTGGCATTGTAAAGCACAGATCAAAGGACTTTACAAATCAATTATTTATATAAAAAAACAGATGATGTGATAGTGAAATACTAGATGCAACAGCATATAAACACATTGGAATACAATCGCAAAGCAAGACAAAAACAAATTAGGCCCACCTCACCTTAATTTTTACAGTAGATTTACATTTATTCCACCTTTATTTCACATTACCGACATATCTCTAAACGATCACATGACATTTCTTTCAGCAAAAAACTGTGCAGCAACGCGTGCATCAGGCACCGTTAGGACGTTACCCATCATCTCTATCTCATTATACTAGCGGGGACATTTTGTTTATGCTTCGTCTCATCAGATATGTATAAATTTATGAGCATTTTCTAGGACACCACCATGCAGTTTTTGAGTAATGATGTACAGGTGCAACAAGTTTGCTTGCATGTTTTGCATACTGTCCCATATTCAAATGTTGTTTACTGATGGCCGTGTTCTTTGATAATCCACTTCTGTGTGGAGGACTGGCCTACCTATTAATACCTAGGCTGGCACATTTATTGAGCACATTTACTTTAGCTCACATGTGACGTAACAGTCTGACAGCGACAGAGGGATGCATGATGGAGAAACGCTATACTCAACTATTTTGGTTTCAATACAAGGTCGTGTTGGGCTAAACTAAACCACCGACACCTTCGAGATAGTGGTAATCCGGTTTTACAACGGCGGAGAAGCTCTGCATTCATAAAGAACCACAAGAGATGTCTACCTTTTTCACTTTCAGTTTAAAAATCAGACTTATCGATCAAACCCCCCTTCTGCTTCATTCTCTCTTGCCCCTGTCTCACTTAAAATAGCTGTCCAGCTGTGAATTCCTGCGGGATAATCCACAGATGGGATAATCTACAGGAGGCAAGGAGATCGAGGAGATAAAATAGCGGAGACGGAGGAATGCTGGAGGCAAGGGGTTTCTCTTTGTACCCCAGACAGCGCCCCTAATACGAGCTCCATTTAACACCCTAAGCCCAGATGTGCTGAACACATGGTGTACAAACAAGAAGAGGGAACAATCTCTCAGAAATAAAGAGGACTGAAAGACAAACAAAGCCGAACACAACAAAAGAAGATATTTCGAAGAAAGCAGAGCTAGTAATTAATGCTAGAAACAGCTTTGTTTACAACGGTAGGGCTGAGGGTTGATAAACCTAAGACGCTAGGGACTTGTAATCAGCTTTACTGCATGACTGACCAGAGAAAAGCGCTGGCTATACACAGAAGCTGGCTAAAACATACACAGACACTCTTAAACCAGGAAAGATGTCTAAGAACACATGCTTATTGACAGTAAAACTCCCCTTCGCGAAGTAATGGCATGAGCTGGAAAGCTAAATAGAAAGGACCACCACCGTCCACCACGATATCTATGGGTTTAGCTCTGCGGTTTAGAAAATAACCGAAAACGAATACATGAATGAGAAGCAAATGAGGCGAGATTTTAAAGAAAGATCTTGAAAAAAAGAGTGTTTTCTCACCACAGCTGTTGCAGTGCCCACTCCCAGTGAGGCCCAGCTTAGGATCATAGACAGCACTACAAAGGCCATGATCCTGGAGGAAATCAGCACATGGGAGAGAGACAAGACAAAGACACACGAGCAGAAGCAGATGAACCAATATGTCTTTGTACCAATGATATTCAGTTCATTCTCACCTAGTTGATTTGATTTATTCTTTCAGCGTTTGCTGGGGAATTGTTCTCCTTCTGCCTGAAGACAGAGGCCCAACTCACACTTTGTACTGGTGCATCGTAGATTAGATGATACGGCTGGAATTCAATTTGTTATGGGCTGATATAAAGATAAATTAACTCATGACTCCTAGCTGAATTCACTTGTCAGCTCTAGACTTGTAAAAAAAAAAAAATCCATTCTATTCAGATATAAGTTTGATTGGAGCAAAATAAATGTTCAATAGAGGTCTCACGAGGCCACAACTAAAGATAATACTATTCGAAGTCTGGGGACTTTTCCATCCCTGTCTTTTGTCATTTCTGCTCTGCTGGATTCCTCTAGCAACATCTTAATTGGCTGCACTTTCTGTCAATCGTGGCTGTCAATCACCATGCAATGTCGCTGTCAATCAAAAGCTCCCACAAGCTTTGGTTTGTAGACCTCTTGTTTTATCTGCCCCCTTTTGTCTGGAGAGAGTGAATAGTTCAACAGGGTCATTACATTGTGGAGGTGGTTTATGAAAGAAAACTTTTTTGGGTCTTACTCCCCACTATTAACCACAATTTCTTCATGACCATTGGCAGAAGCTAGAGAAAGTGCTTTGAATTAGAGGGGGATAAACCAGTAAAAAAAGAAGGAATGGCCCCCTGATGGATGTAAAAGGTTGCAGAGGGCTTCTGCTCTCAGCTCACTGTTCGGACCTTCTTGAAAGCACCAATAAAGTAGCCTGAGAGCACTTAATAATTAGTTAAGGGAGCGGACTCATCCTGCTCGTGCGATCAATAGGCATTAGTGAGACATATCAGAGAGAGATGTGGAGAGGGATCCTGGGCATCATCTGCTAACACTGACACGTAGGCTGCACTAAATTTGGGAAAATGGGATGGGAAGTCTGGACTGTGGATTTACTTGACATTGGTGTTGTTTTAAATGAATGGTTACAGTTTCTTGAATCAAATGTTCCTCCTCCTAAACCTTCCATTTTTCTCAGAGCTTTGAAACCCAAACGTATGTCCTGCTGTGCGGAGAATAAGCTACAATGGTCTTAAAATAAAAAAGGGGGGGAAATTACACACAGCAAACTGATCGATTTGATGAGCATATAATACTATAAAGTTGCCTTCAGTTGTATGTGGTAATAAAAGGAAAGTCACTGAGGAGAGGAATAAGGGCAGTGCCATTATCAAATGCTATTTGAAGATGTAATGCCAACCTTGGTGCTGGTAATGGAGTGATCTATATGGAGCCAGAGAGGCTGACTGGTGCCCTGTCTGTCTGTGTGTCTGTGTGTCTGTGATACAGGCAGAGGCCAATGAGAACAGAGCCGCAATAAAAAAAAAATAATTTCAGAAACAAGATGAAAAGCTAATACCTCCACATACACACTCTGGGTACCTACGTCATGATCAGCCATCGAGACTGCTTGGCAATCCCCAAGCACATGGCCAAGCAGATGACCAGATCCAGGATCAGCAGCAGCAGATAGGTCAGCCATCTACAAGGCAAGAAAGCGAAGCATCAGTATAACAACCCTGATTGATCACTTTGGCTTGCATACTTTATGTAAAAGCCTCAGGAAGTGCTGGCCCAACATATGTTCAGGACCGAAATGTGTGAGATCTGCTTGCGCTGTATATCAGCATTCTAGTCTCCTAGTTAGAGCCCATCTGTTTCAGGTATTTTCAAGCCTGTTGGCTTAATAATTCAACACCACAAATCCATAGGCATTAATTTTTCAAGCTCTGAAAATGTCCTTCACAGGAATTGCCTACAGTCAGCCTGGACTTGAGTATGTGTGCGTGTTCTGACCAGCCAAACACGTGGGAATGCTCATGACCCATTCTTAACTCCACAAGCATTGTGAATCTTTTAGCAATGACAAAGCAAAATAAAAAGACAGTGACGTTCAGGATGTCTCACAAACAGGTGCATTCTGAAGTATACGAACATGAACGTAATGCAAATTATAGTAAATCTGTACACCAAGGTCACTAGATAATATGATTGACTCATGCTAGGTGAAGAAGTCTAAGTGTAACCTTACAGACTTATAAAAAACTACAGACTGGTTATTCCTCTGCTCACAAAGGAGGGCATATGGATGGAGATAAACGCTGAAAGAGACTGCACTTTACTTTATCTGCATTAACAGAGCTGCAGCTCCTTTCTCTGAGCACAGGGACAGGGATGCATTCAGAAATAGCATACGGAAGGGGAGATATAATAATATTGGAAAACAGAATGGTGTCATTTTTTCCCTTGTTCAGATTAACACTGGGTTGGCCGTAACATTTGCTGTTCATCAATAAAGCCCTGCCACAGGCTGTTCATAGCTCAATGGCTGCATGAAATTCAATCAACACCCAGAAGATTGCTGTCAGAATGCACAAAGTGGCAACTGCAGTCCAAGGGAGGATCTGGTGTCATGATAGGATAGAACAACACATCATGTGGGAATATGTATGCATGGAATTAATGATACGAATATGTCGTGATTCAACTGTGGTTATTTGTGCTCCGTCATGCCAGGAGTGAGAGACACTTGCTCTCACTATAGCTGCTTCAATAAGGAGTAAAGAAGAAAATATGGACACTTATGTAAAATATATATATAAAAAAATTCCTAAATCCAGCCAACATTTTAATGATCAAACAAATAGATTTAACAACTAAAGTCAAATAGAAGGCCTAATTCAGACCGCGACTTCAGAGCTCTTCAGAAGTGTTGCTATTTCATTGTTTAGGCAAACAAAGATTTAGATTTAGATGCTTTAGATTAGACGTCGACACTGAAGTCCTTTAGAATAGGGGTCCCCAACCGCCGGGTCGCAGACCAGTACCGGGCCGTGGATCATTTCGTAGCGGGCCGCAGAGAAAAAGAATAAAAACATTTTTTTGGTAATATTTGGTAAAATTTTGGTGTTGGTAATATTTATTGTAAACATTTTTATGTATTATATTATATATATTAAAATGTAATAATAATATAAATAAAGTGCATAATATAAAATGGAATAATTACATTTACATTATATATGTAATAATTCAATTATATGTTTTGCACTTTATTGTGTGTTTTGTTATTGCTTTAGAACACCCAATTCTTTTTTTGGCACCCCTAAAAATACAATTTGTAGAACTCCCTCACATTCCCTATGTAGTCGAAAACAAACATTTTCAACAATTGGCAAACATAACAAAGGAAATCATTTAGGCTATAAAAAGTCAAAGACATGCATGCTAGACATTAGTATTGAGCAAAAACACATATTTTGAAATGCCGTTTTGGGCATAGAGTAAAAGCAATGGAGCTGCAGTGAAGGTTATCTACACTGCCTAGGGGCTAGGTGACTCACACAACTGTCCATAGACACAGGGAGATGAGCTTCATAGCAAGTTTTATTTTTTAAAGCAATAAACTGTGTTGTTAATCATCTTGCTGCACACGGTTGCATAAGGGTCCAAGCATATTTTAGCCACTTTGAAGGCATAGGCGTACATTCAACAACAGCGTGTACAGCAGAACTGACATGTATGCAATAGAAGGTCTTAAGTGGAGACAAATAT
This sequence comes from Bovichtus variegatus, assembly GCA_943593645.1. Lineage (NCBI taxonomy): Eukaryota > Metazoa > Chordata > Actinopteri > Perciformes > Bovichtidae > Bovichtus > Bovichtus variegatus. Next base: position 4,300,966 of record CALSCE010010635.1, read on the forward strand.
GACTCAACATATATTGTATCAATGGAATTAAACAGAAATCAGGCTGAAGACTCAATAGCATGTTGGGGTTTAATGGGTTTCAGCATGAGAGCTTTACACTTTGCAATTCACTTCTACTTAATCTGCAATTTACTGACACAGACAACGCGATAACATTGTTTTTAGATCGCGACAAAACTTGCTCACACATACATGCAGATAAGCTCTGCCCTGATGAACTTCGTATCTATAATGTATATCAAACAAATCATTTTGCAGAAGGTACTACACTAAATCTATCTCCTGTGAGTCTCTCCTTCCAATTAAGTCCAAAATACTCTAACAGCACTGTAATGAACAGGTTGCAAATGTGACACTTCACAGCATAACAGCGCTATGAAGTTTTATGTGCTGAAGAATAAAACAGGCCACATAAGCTATAAAATTACACTCACAGTTTGGAGCAGCAGCCTGGAGCCTCATAAATTTAGCATCCCCCTCCTGAATTAATGCTGGATATTTTATTCATTTTGACTACTTTGTTGTTGATTGGGTTTATTATTTTTTCTCTCTGTTTATTGAATTTCAGTTTTGGCCTCTCAATTCTTTTTTTCCCACTTCCAGTTCCAGAACATAATTGTCTAAAAAAAAAACACAAAAAAAACATCAAAATAATAATTACAATCATTGGTGGTCTGCGGATAAGAAGATCATTTATGGTCTAATAGCCACTCTGCCATGCATAACATTCTGTTAGAACATAAAGCTCAAACTGCACAGTGGGCAATAAGCTCAATTTCAGCTTTCATTTATTTAGCAATCAGGAGAAAATAGCTTTTCCGGTCTGTGTTCCGGAGGGAAGATCAATAAAATCCCATCTGCTCTGTGTCTGGTCTAGATCACTTATAGTCCCGTTCCGAGAGGCACGTTTACTTCAACCAATCACAGATGAAATAAAATGCTGTCAATCACCCCAGGGGGATAACTAAGGCTCCACCTACCTGTAATACTCAACGAAGGCTGTTTGTTCAGCAATGGCTGCCAAGTCTACGTTGGCTTTGTTGATATCCGGCAGAGAAATCATCTCGCGGATGACGTTGTTGACCATCAGCTGCATGAAGCGCAGAGCTTTGAGGTAGTCGGACCTTGTGGCAAAGATTTCATCAAGTCGTTCCAAGTGCTGCTTGAGTCCAGTTTGAACATTGCCAAGAGATCCTGCAACCTAGAAAATAAAATGAAGATTGAATGGAAGAGAATAGGAAATAGTAGTAACAGATGAATGGAGAGGGAGGGGGGGGGGGGGGGGGGGGGGGGGGGGGGTCAGAGAGAAGACAGGGTCAGAAGGAAACAGGAACATAAATACATTCATAAACGGATATTTATATAAAGAAGATTGAAAATATAGAGAATGGAAAAAAGAACCAAACGAGCACTCTCCCAAGAAAAGATGAACCTTTCTCCTCAACCGTGTGTTTTGTTCAGGTAAACAATGTTAGAGTGGAATACTGATAACACTGCCGGGGAGACCTGTTATCACAGGGGTCTTTGATAGTGAGAATAGTGTGGGAGGAGGCACGGTGGAGTAAAGTAAATACATTTTACTTTTCTGTTTGAACCAAAACAATGTGATGCAGTAAACGCCTGCACTTTCACAGCATCAATGGTGCTCGAAACAGGTCAATTTTAGCCCGATGCTGACAGGGGGAAATAGTTTCTCTACCACAGGCGCATTTCTTTGAGAAACAAAAGGCCCAACAGCTTTACCCACTTATACAAATATTTTAAGAAAGGGCAATCGACTCTGCAAATGTGAACAAAAGAATCATCCTGCCATCAAAATATATGTGCTTGAAATCTGCCGTCACTCCAACATTGATTGACAGCTCTTTCCATACATGGACCGATGCTAATGGTTCAATATTCGTGTATGCAGTTCAACATTTTGGGAATTGGACCTGCTCATAACCCAATGTTAGATGGCAAATTGTTGTCTTTACATATTTCTTTAATAAACAAATGAGATAGCACATGTTCATTTGTGAGTTTTAGAAGTGCTACAGTTTTGCTTGCAGCAGTCTTGCATTTAACCGGCAGATAAGAGAATGGTATTGATCTTCTCATCTCACTCTCGACCAGAAAGCCAATAAGCATATTTCCTAAAATGCTTCATTTTTCCTTTAAGGGTGGAAACTCTAAATAGAAGCAACATCTACAATTTATGTCCAGACAAGTGTAGTTTAGTGTAGGAACAGCAAATATATTGTAAGGGACCTCTTGAACTCACAAGAATTTAGCAAAGGATCCTAGGATACACACACACACACACACACACACACACACACACACAGCTGGAAAAGTATATTTAACGTTACATTGAGTAGGAGGCTCCACTAATTCTGAACAGATGTTGCTTTCTGTCTTCTAATCTGAAGCGGATTGCAGCAGTCACCGTTTCTTTAACTATTATCTTGTATGACTTCTTTAACACGTTTAGGTATTCTGAGTAAGAATGTTCATTCCCACACTATGAAAACTCACCACAAGGAAGACAAAAACGCACCTCAGTCTTCTTGACACTGTAACATTTCGAACAGTCCTGATTAAATTCTAGAGAGTCTAGAGGTATGGTCTAATGGTTACTAAGCAAGAAAGAGTATCCATGTGGAGATGAGGCAAAGATAGAGACCTATCCTCCACTCCAGAACTCCCAGGGGGATGTGTGATTGCCAGTAAACTGCTCTCACTCCCCACCTCTATGTTCATCATCTCTCACAGCTCCTGCCACAACGCCCAGAATCTTATCTGCAAGCCAGTATGCCTGGGTGTGAGAAATGGGATCCATCAGCTAGCTGCTCTGGGTGATCCACATTTCCCTAATCTGGACCGTCCCGTCTTCTCTTAAAATGGATTAAAGCTCACTTTTACTGAAAGAGGGTCACAAGGAGGCTTCTCCATATTGGGCACGCCTGTTAAATGAAACTGACTGATTTGAGACTCGCGGCAGCGGCACTCCAAGAGCCAATTCACATGCAACTGAACTTTTTCTGCCTTCTGAGATTTACTGTATGAACTGTGACAATAAAACAATGTATACTGAATGTGTGATCACAGCGATTTAAATGGAAGCAAGGTAACACATTGAGAAAAAAGGACTTTTAAGAGTTACATTCAGGGGAAGTGCAGAAAGTAGTAATCATCACATTCGTTCCAAGAATCACAAGACAGCTTTCCCTTTCAAAGAGGAAGAGCTATATATATATATATATATATATATATATAAAAGTGTAACCAGTGGCTGCCAATTGGAAGCACACATTCTGTTATAGTGTGATTGTCATGTTTTCTCATCCGTTATTTCCGGACAGCGCTGACGAGCTCTTAATATTGCAAGCAGCACACTGGAAATAAAGCTCTAATAAAGGATGCATGCGAACAATGAAAAGCCCTCTTCAATAGCATAAGACAGAATGGTTCTTCCTGATCAAATCTTTCCCTCTATGACACATGATGATCCCTCGCCGTGTGTGAGAGTGCATATTTTATGATGAGAACAGCCTTCGCGAGCCATCAGTAGTGCCAAACAGCTCCGAGTGTAAACCTCACAGGAGCCTCGTGAATCAGACAGATTTGGTCGCTTTTGTGCCAACAGTATGTACTTTACGGGACAAAATTTGATACCAACCCAGTGTGTAAAATACAACAAAGGAAACATCTTTAAAAGGCGAGATTTATAGCAAACTACTGAAGTGATAATTTTTTTTTAACCAATTTAAGAGAAACACACATCAAAGGCCAAGAAAGGATTTGGTATACCAATAAGGATCAGTGGAGAAATGACTTTCTCAATCACAGACTAAAGCAGCTTTGGCTTTATGGGCTGGACAGCCGGCCAGCTCATCAACTCTGTAAGTGGAGTACATTACATCAAGCTATGATCTTGTAAGTGAGAAAGCCTTTGTTTCCCTGGGGAACATTATTTATTTTTATTTTTTTTGTGCAGCCATGGTATACGTCATGCTACAGGAGCAAATCAATACCAAGATACAGCAGAGAAAGTCAGAAGCAAGGATGTGAAATCATCAGAGCTGAATCCCATTTACTTCCTACAGCGCAATGAAAATGCTGCACTGCAAACTACACCCCTTTGCCAGGTTATTTGTTACACCCAGCTGAAACTAATGCAGTCCAATACAACTGAAACTGAGAGGTGTTGATTCAACGTTATTGTCATTTTGGAGGAGGTAGTTTGCAATGCTGCCGAATTATATTGAAATATACTGTATACTGTTTCTAATATTTTATTCACTGAATTTATATCAACAAGGGGAGAGTAAATGGAGCTTCCAAAGTGACCATAAAGTTCAAACAACACCTCTCTAAACAACAATTCCAACAAAAACTGAACATTGTAACCTTGGTGATTGTCGGATTTATTGCAAGGCGATAATAGACTGACAACTAAGTGTATAGTTCATGAATATCCCGTTATCCATCATGACCTAAATTGTTGCGTCACACAAATCAATGTGTGAGCTGCAAATGGATTCAATCTAAATCTCAGCATAAACAATGAAACTAAACTGTTTGTGTCCATACGACAGTACAATATGTGTGTGCAAGTGAAAGTGTGAAAGTGACATGGCCTTGCACACACACACAGACACACACGCACACACATATATACAGTACAGATATTAAGACTGAGAGATGAGAATAGGCGAGGCTTAACATCCATTAATGCACTGCCGATGGAGTTAATCCTCTTCTTCCTCATTGAGATTATTGCTTCTCGCAGGGCCTTGTTCTGACTCCCTTGCTCTCCCCCCTAAGCCTCCCAAATAACTTCCCTGAATGCAGGTCAGGAGTTGCATAGCAAGAATCCCCATTTACAAATCCTGAGGCAGCAGTCACCTCAATTCCTTCACTGAGACAAAAAGCGGATACAGACCCCCCGCGGTGAGGTTCTGGCTTTGAGACAGATGCACACTCCATTAGTGGAGGAGGGTTGTTCTGGTGTCTACCAGCTGTAATTCATTGTTTCCAAGTAGAGGAAGCCATGGAAAGGTTGTGCTTTGTGCCATCATGGCTAATCCAAAATGTTGGTAATTGAAAACAGCCACAATAACGAAGCATGGGACAAGCACGGCTTAATGAATGTTATCCATCTCATTTACAACACTGACATACTGTATTTATTGCCCGGTCAACTTGTACTAATTCAACTGGAGAAGTTCTTAAAGTGTAACTGATATAAATAAAAATCCTTTGGGTGATTACATCTTATATTTATGATGCTGATAGGATTGCAGATTAAAGAGAGCTTGGCGTGCTTCTCTCACCAGATTGTTGATGCCACCCAATGTGTGATTGGCATTGTAGAGTGAGTAGGTCAGCTGGTACACCCCATCGTTGGTCTCACTGTTTCCATAGAAACCCACTCCCACAGCGGAACTGTGAAAAAGGAGAGATTCAGATTTAATGAATAAATAAATAAACATAATTAATTCTGTTTTTGTTTTATCACAGTACCTTTTGATAACGAACTGCATGAGGTTATTAGAGGACGAGTAAGACAAAGAAATCTTATTCATACATTTCAGAAAGGGAGACATTGATGCTTGATATGCATCATACCAGTAAAGGCTTTGAATTGTTTTTATTATCATCTTCTTCTTACCTTTATTGTTGTACATTCGTAGATTAAAACATGCTAATGGAAACTGGAAAATGTCCAACAAAATAATTGATAAATGAAGGCATCTTTGGTTAGACATACAATTAGTGGTAAAAAAGAAAGAGAATAAATGTTGCAGTCTTAGAAAATCGTTTCTGCTACTTCCCCCGCTCATCTCTTCCTCCTGGCTGCCATATGGGCTGGGATGTGCTAGAACTGATATGTGAAAGATAACTCATATTTGTCATTTGTCATATTTCTTCCTTTTAAAATCCCTCCCTCCACACATTATTACTTCCATCTGTTTTACCCTTTACTCTCACAGAAAGCTTCTGAGCCAAAAATATCAAACCCCACTTTTCAGCAGTATCTTTGAATATGCTATCCCATTCATGGATAATACCACATAAGAATTCTGTTTGGCATCTGAAAATGTATCCCAGTGGAATACACAGGATCCTTATTTTCCAACTTCCTGCAGCCTGAGACTTTTTAGAGCTTCTGTAATAGGGAGGATCAGTGTCCTAACCCCCAGAGTCAGTGTAACCATACTGCTAGCAGTCCACAGTGACATGAGCAATGATACAATTTCATCATACTTGATTGCGGTAAGTTCACTCGACACGAAGGTCGGAGGTTAGTAACACTTTTGACCGCATTTAGGGGCATTTTCAATAGCGAGAGGAGGGAGCTCATCAATCAACCTTCAGATAGCGGTCAGAGCAGGATTATTGTTTCTGGGATATCATGTGTTCACGCAAACGCAATAAAGGGGAAACTAAGTCCTCGTCTACTTTCGCAAATGACTCATATGTTGAGGACTTTTAACGGCATGTGACGCAAAACCACAAAAAAAAAAAAATCATACATAATAGCCAGACGGACACAGGGCTGGGTTAACGCCATCATCCTCCGCAGTGAGACAGAGACAATGAAGTTAGTTAAGTGCAATGAGAGGATGCAGAGTTTTATTTGAGCTATTAATACATCCAGCCAGAGTGTGTGTGATATGTCCCTGTGAGTCCTTATGTGAATAGGCGTGTTTCATTTTGTGGCCATTAGCATCCTGTCACTGTAACCTTGTAAGCATAACGGAAACCACTGCCTGTGTCCCATCTATTGAACTAGTTCCCTCTGGGTATGGTTAGTGTTACAGGGGATATTCTCTTTACAATCAAGTCAAAGAGCAAAACAATTGCAGTGATCCTTAGAACCAAACATGTATGGACGTTTTAAAAAGAAAATAAACACTTTGTTCAGCTAGATAAAGAAAGCTGGCTTCACGATTTTCAGGACCTTTTTGTTTTAGTTGATCTGGGGCGACCCGGACAATGAGCTCTTCGTCAACCCTGTGGACAATCTAGTGACATGTCGGCGACAAGAAAGACCCACTAATGACACAGTAATGAAACAGTAATGACACGGGACATCGTGGGTTTAGCCTCCAGGGAAGCATTAGTATTCTTGTGGCTTTAGAAAAGGATGTCTGCGGCAGCTAGATGTGTTAAAAGAAAGCAACACAATAAACAATAGGACTAGGGCATATGTGCACTCCAGGATACTTAGTGCCTTTGTTCCTCTGAGGATGGATCACTTCACAGACTATGTGATGACTGGACAATTCCATCTTAGTATTCAAAACCTGTTGTAAGCAGAACAAATGGCCACACTGGATGAACAGGTAATAACAGATAAATGCCTTGATTCTGTGGAGACCAGTGTATTTCTGCAATAATAAATTGTATCAGGGTTAACAGAAACCGACTCAGGCAGGAAGGATTTTAGAATATTAGATTTGTTTGCTATCTTTAACCTTAATTTACCCCCATGCATTCTCCCAGGGTCAGAAGTAATCATCCAGAGAGGTGCAGGGGCTCCTAAATCCTTTTTCTATTGAGTCCTGCAGTGCGACTGAGATGTAATTCTTCTCGAGTGTCACGCTGAAAAAACTGGGGGAAAAAAGTGAATAGGGTGACCATGATAAACAATTAGATCTTTCTGAAATGATATGAACCTACGTCTCTACTAATTGTCGCTGATGGAAATCCCATGACCCAGCATAAAAAAAGAACGACAATGTGTACAGTTGAGTGCCATATTCGATAAGATCATTTCCATTTTATAGGAATCTCTTTGTGTGTCTGTACAAGCATCTTTCATCCAGTCTAGCATAAGCCGTCAATGTGTAACAAGTACATTTTCAATGACGCTGCAACAGCTCATAACATCCATTAATAACAACCCTAGTCAATAGGTATCGATCATTAAAAACATGTATAAAGGAGCAACTTCAAGCCAAGGACAAAATGCTGCTATCAGCAAGGAAACGTCTGTGTAGGGGAGCAGGTATGGAAGTATGTATGCATAAGTATGCATTGAATATATTAAAACAAGCGTCTATCTCTACAAGATAACAGAGCTTCTTCGCTAAACAGCATCATGCCCAGTCACTTAACAACACAACAGGCCGTGTGTGCTGTGGCGGTGGCTTGGAACGCTAACAAAGTTAAAGTGCAACACTTAGATAAATGTCACAAGTTTGGGCGGATCTGTGCGCAAATTCAATCAAGCCTTTTTGGACAGTCATTTGTTCTCTTACATTTCGGGACATGATCATTTTTAACAAGGTACATTAAATCAAAAACAAAAGCACATATTACGTCTTGCGTCAAGGCTTTGGGTCTATTTACGGAAGCCTCCTGCTTGTTCGAATTGCCAGAGCAAACCAAGATACTTGCACAGAATACAACCTGTGGCAATATCATATGTTGGTTCAATGGAGTAAAGCGCAAGACAAAACATTGTAGGAGCACTATGTCTAAGGCTGCAGCATTATGGTTTGGTAGAGCATTTAAATGGACCAAGCTGAGCAATCAGCGGTCAAAGTTTTGGCGGGCGTGGTCAGCTGAGGGATTTAGCAGTCTGATCGCCTAGCTGTCAGCTGATCGGGGGCCCTGCTGATGATGTGGCCTGTCAGAAATACGCGAGCTTAACTGGCCTTATTTGTGTCCTTTACATAGAAAGATTTGAACCTTCGGTTACAAGCAAGAAGTGGAGCTGCGATTTAGCGCTCTTTGTGTGAGCCTATTAAACTGTAAAACCTTACGAAATAAGCAGCAGATAGAGCCGTCTTTTGACTCATATTTGAATTTGAGCATCTTTTTCTTTGACAGTCAAATGCTTTGACTGTCAAGTACACCTAGATTACCAATCCAACCACAAGTTCCTGTTCTCCCTCTTTCTTAATGTGTGGATGACACATTTCCCAAAGTAGATTAGTTACTTATCGGGGTCATCACATGTTCCTCCGTGGGTTTAGTGGCACAGCAAGAAACACAATGACATTGTTTAACCGTTCAGACTCACCATATGATGAGACCTGTGATGATAGCAGACCAGGTGAGACAGCAGGTATCAGGCTTTTTGGTTTCTTCATCTATGTCCCTGCGGCAGCAACACAGGCAGACCAGGCATACTGCCAGAACCAACAGGCTCAGACCCAGACCCACAGCACCAACACATGCTAGAAATACCAGAGACTGGGGCAGGAGAGTGGAGAGTGAAAAGAGGCAAAAGACAAAAATAAATTAAAAATGCCATCATTTAAGGTCAAGACTAAGAACTTTTTAGCAAATTATATCCACAGATGTCTTTAAAGAGGCAGTCATCTGTTATGTGTGATCTTGAGATGTCAGGCTGGGTGACCCCGCACGGAAAGGTTGACAGCCTGAGTGAAAACAACCCACCAGTATCAAACAAACACTCATGAGTAAAGATATTGTTGAGGTAAGCGTGTAGGTACCATTGATCAACATCATCACTGCTGACTGCTGCCTACAGCAAAGGGAATAGAAACATAGAAGTTTGAGGTCTTGGAGCGAGGACAGCCCACAGAGAATGTTGATTTATTTAATTTTTTTGCCACCTCAGAATGCAGACTGCGGCTGAGAGGAAAACAGAAATGATCCAAGGCTGTGGGAGGGAAGAATCATGTGACACAATGGCTTTCATTCAGTCTTGTGATTTCTGAGTGAACAAAATATTCAAAGCCTGAAGGATTGAGAGAAACAGCGATGTAGAGAAAGCAGAACATGTTGTACGGAAAAAGACTGTATATAGACAATCTGTACTTGAAACACTCTGACTCTTTCATGATAAATCCCCTTGGTCCTTTGATTTGTTTTATTCACTGCAAAGCTGGTACTTTTATCCCTACATAGAGAGTAAAGAAACACAGAATTGACCGTGTGCTCCATGGCAGACAAAAACAGCATTGTTTATTAGCATCACATTATACCTGGGGGAATAGTTATTGCTTCACATCAATGGGTTTGTAATCCTGTTTGATTTCTTACAGACATGTCCTATGACCATTTAGTTATGGTTTTTCGGGAAGCTTATTTCCCACGGCACAAGCTTTCTAAAGGCATGAGACACAGCGATGTATATGTGTGTCTTTACAGCACCATCATAAAACAAATCCTGAGCCATTTACAAAGTGTTTACACCGCTGCAAAAACATTGGTATCGGTATCGGCTGATACTTTCTGCATGGTTTTGGAACCGAACAATCTCAAATGGGGCTCTCCAAGCGATGATCCTCCCTAGGAACGTAACATTTAGAGGGATCAAACTCAAAACATTGAGCTCTTGGTTAGTTTAAATACAAGAGAAAAGCATGACTTTAATTTTAATTGCAAATAATTTGCGCTCATGTTTTAGTGCTCACAAGTTCAGGAAGCCTGGGTCTGGCTGACTAAGCAGATCTATATTCCTTGAATACAATGTCTATGACTAATTATTCCATTTGGATGACATTGACACTGTGACTGAATTTAAATGATATTATTTTGCATATTCTTCGCATAGTCCTTCATTGATTACATTTTGTATGAAGTTATGTCGTGCTCAGCCCTCTTTTTCCATTATTCACTAATCAGATGGGTTAGTGAATTCCAATTAGAAATGAGATCATCAGACATTCAACCTGAGGTAGACTGACATAAAACAGTTCCCGTGATGAATGAACAACCATACAGTAGTAAACACTTATTTATTGCTGGCATGTTCATCGCTTTACAAACCAAGATTAATGGTGGCCTCGAGAAAATGTCAATCAGGCCCAAATAAACAGTTTCAATGTGACTGCACAGATAAAATACCCAGTGATGTAACATTAATTGCACTTTAAATGAAATAAGTCGATACAGAAACGGTGCCATCTGAGAAGCCCTACCTTAACTGGCACCCAGGCCAAAGCCCTAATCCAATGATTTGCTAATCATTAGTTTTTGAGGACACTGTTGATGAACCAAGAGCCGCATTGTGTAGTGTATATGGTGGTTTCAACCCTGGTTAGATTTCCTGTCACTATAACTCAGTTTGGGCCCTTCATACGCACAATACGGCTAGTTCCACTCTCTCCTCTAATTTTCCACTCCATTGTTTTGTAATTAGACATGCAGGCACTTCAATTTCCACCGGCTGCAATGCTATAACAAGGCAAAGGATGCATGAGAGGGAGGAGGAAAGAGACTCCAACAACTACAGTATCTGCAGTCATTGACAGGAAGGTTATTGATCTTTCATTTTCCAAACGGATGTTTGTATAAAGTAGGTTTAAGTATGTATGACTTTCCGATTAATTAAACAGTGAACACCAACCCTTAGGAAATGTGTCTGTAGCTGCTCTGCACTATCTACTTTCCTCAAAAGACAACAGATGAGCATGTCAAATGAAGAACATGACTTATTTTCAGGCTTGAGGGGCTGTGTGAGCCCTAGACTACCAACAGTGTGTGTGACGCTACCATAGCACTCTTCACTCCTCACTGACTGGTACTCAGCTGAGCCAGTATGACACTGCTGGGATTCAACGACCCACATGGACCTTGAAACATGAAGAGAAAGGTACAGCGAAGGACACAAGCCAGAGCTGGGAGATTCTTGGCATTCATATTTATTGGGGAGGGTTGTTGTTTTTTTTCACATATAGCCCGGAAATTAATGTAGGGAGTGATTTTTAATTACATTTACGCCTGTCAAACTATGCTGTTGGGATATCATGTGACATATTTGTATTGCAATATAATACTATAATAGTGTGAGAATAAATCCAAGTTTGTTGTAGAAAAATAATAAATCAAGTCTATATTGTAGAAAGAGTTTAACGAAATGAAGTCCATAACATAAAGGCGTGATTTTACGGTAAAAATTAAGTGATGGACTATAGTTGGAAAATTATAGCAACAACGAGCATGAGCATCCCATTTTTTTCTCTCCATCACACAACCCACTTTATCTATAATGACTCTGGTCCTGCTGCCCACAGTCAGTTCCCATCACTAAACATGACCGTTTGGGACATTTTCGTGGCCTCAAAGGGCCATAAATGTACTCTGGGGAAATTGAAATACTTAATTTGAAAAAATTATATTTTTTACACTGGGATAAATATGTCTCACACAATCCAATTTCTCTTAAAATAAAATAATGAAAATAATTGGGAAAAGAGCATAACACAACCATCTCTTACAGGGAGTGTGTTGTTTGTAGCGTTAGCATGGGCAGTCATCCAGTGTGATTTCTTTCTTCTTCTTTTTTCAACTTAGCTACAGACACTAAAGACTGCATGAAAAGGTAATAAACATGATGAAGCTGAGTGTTCAAGAGTAATAAAGAGTAAGCGTGTTAAAAACAAAGGATGTGTTGTGTCTCTCAAGGCAGGCAGTAAACACTCACATGGGTACAGACATACAGCACATAGTTGTTTACTACCTGAACTATTTTACAGTCCAGTTAATACAGGTCATGTGCCATCATGTGAGAACTGTAGTACAGTGTGGGCTCTTACTTCCTAACATTGGGACCAACACTTGCAGCTTGTGAGGGAGCTGCACTGATGCTGATCACAGACACCGAAGACACAATTGCGTTTATCAGTCAACACAGCAAGTTTGTCTCAAACTACTTTTTGTTTAAATGTAAATTCAAATATGTTGTTTACCATCGTCAGTGGTCCACAAAAGCTTTGATATTTCTGGTGAGACTCTTTCCAAAACTACGTGCGCTATTACGCGCAAGCACAGTTACCAACCTGCTGATAGCTCGCCTCCTCCGGTTTAAAAGTGTTGTCAATCGACTGGAAAAAGAAATTGAAGTGAGGGAAATTGTGCAGCCAGTATGTCCACCACGGGGCAACGTAATCAAGCCGTGCAGTGGCCATTCCTGGTTGAAAAGTCAGTCCCACCGAGCCACTGACTGCGCGCTTGCTTCTGTGAACTTATCACTGAAATATTCCCAGGTTTCTGTGAGAAAAGAAAAAATTGAGAAAAAAAATAAAAGCGGATTTAGCAGAGCTTACAATCGCCACAGAGCATTAAAGAGGAAGTTCTTCTTTTGCCATTAAACCTTCAGAACAGAGCAGAATATCACTACTTCCTACTCCGGTTCCCATAGTTCTCTGAACTGTTGAGGTTGCGCAACTACTAAAAAATATTATACAGCTTCAGTGCAGGCCAAGCGTTTGTATCCGAGACACGGGGTCGAGTGACGACGTAAACCTGCCTCATGGTTTAAACAGAGAAGGCGTGACACAACCACTTTTCAGTCAAATGGGCCAGGCCACGCCGTATACTTTAGATTATGAAAAGCAAACGATAATACGTGTACCCAATGCACTAAAAACAATATACGAGCAGAATTTCACAAATGCAAACATAAAAATAAAAAATGATCAAACCAACACCGAAGACTTGGTGATCACAGTATCTCCGCAAGGATGCCAATGACCTGTGCCTACTTGCTTCATATGTTTTAGTTTTTTTACAAGGAAACTGAATATGTTGGTGAAAAAATAAAACTGAGTCGCATGATAAAATGAAAAAATCTGTGCCCTTTGGCCTCGACTTGCAGCTGCTGTGTTTGGTGTAAAGAGGCAGGGCTATTTAGTGCACTATTTATGACTTCTGCTGTTAATGTCTGACCTCTTGTGGACAATGAGGCGCACTGAGGTGAACAGTAATGAGTATGGTAATGAGATGACGCAGTTCGTGGTACAGTACGTTGGCTTTTATGCTTTCATTTATTTACAGTGTGATGCATTTGTTCAGCGATGGGAGTAGAGTTTCCGCAGCAGAATCGCCACATTAACTGTAATAAATGTGCAGGGATTTGTTTTGGTGCGGAAAAACATTTAAAACTAACTTAGTTACAACAAACGCAGGCACATGTGGCACTTGATTAAATAAAGTACACACACAGTACAACTCGGAGAACGACTACAGCACAGAAGTAAATGGTCATATCACTATGTGAATTCATGCAGCAAGGCATACAGATGGTTTTAGCTGTAGAGACTTATCAGTGCAGTAGAGCTGGTACTGGGTAGGATGTTGTACATGACAAAATGCCTAGGAGTTGGGTCATATGGACCTTATCCGCCACTGGATACCAAGGTTTTTAAATGTGGAGAAATGTATCCATGGAAGCAATTAGTAGCACAAGTAGGATTACACTTGTATGTTGAGCAAAGTAAAGACTCCTAGGAAGAGCCTGCTGATAGGGGAAAGTTGACACCAGTGCTATTATGTTGGTATCATGTCGCAAAAGACATTTTAAGACTGTACAACTGTAGCGAAAACCCTGGCGCTAGCCGCTAACAGGCAGCATTTAAAAAAATGGATGCAAGCACAATGTCTATCCAAAACAAGTCAAATTCATGATACCGTGCATGTTTTGAAGTTTGAGAGTAACACTTGACATAAGCATTTGAATCACACAACAATGTACTCTGTCTTGTTTTGGTTGGTTTAATGTTTTCTGCCAAAACCTATTGTTCCCACGTCTAGTGATTGAGAACGAGTAGTAGAAACATATGGCTGTGTCAGCTTCTGTGTGATGACATCTGGCTCTGACTCATACTGCACTTCCTGTGTTGTTATGTCGTGTTGTTAAATATGTTAATTTATTTATAAAAAAATATATATATATATATTTTGATTGATATTGACATTACTTACAATGGAGAACCACGGCAAATACAGCAGATTCAACATAGTTACAGGCAGAACAGAACACTACAATACCATCACATAGTAATGTAGATAGCAAGCCTTGCGTAATCAACCAAATATAATAAAATAAAAGTTTATTGGCAGAAAAGGTTCCATTGGTAGATAAAAGGGACAACGAAAGAACGTCATTTACATTTTGCCTTGAGGGGGATTTTTTTTTTTTTATCTACATGGAGTACAGAGCGGTTTCCTTGCAAGCTAAACCATCTTGATATCATATGGCTACCGCTGTTATTATTTGGATGCTTTGATGCACCTCCACGGCTAGAGTGCCGACAGAGTGTGCTCTGAGTCTGAATACTCAGAGTAGGTGATACTTGAAATACACCGTATGAATATGAATTTTTGTCTGTGCTCTGCTTTCACAAACAGTCGGATTTGGTGCCAGAAAACTCTACGTTGATTGCAGTGCCAATCACTCACAGTGTTTAAACCAAGGGACCAATGTGAAAAAGGGAACGCAATGGGAAAAAAAGCACCTCTGTCTGTGCCTCTTTAATTCAGGCCACACGTCTCAAGCTTCCTTGCCCGCTGTTCATTTATTCTTGTAATCTCGGTGCAGACTAAAAATGTCAGACCCACAAATCACATTGATGCTAGTGTGAACTCGTACCCTAAGGACGTATGTAGCTAAACCACAGAGTCCACTACAGCATTATTTCTTAATACTTGTTTGCGGGCGGTGCAAATTTGAGCCCTGAGTCTAATTAAACTCATCTATGCGGGTGTACCTTTGTAAATGCGTGTGTGGAATATTCACCAACACTGCTGGGGTTTGGTTGTAGAGGATTTACCATACATGTATGCAGTTGTGGTGACTTAAAGTGCTTCAGATTAAAGCCACCACCAATTAGGAAATGGTTCAAATGTCCATGCAACCCTTCCCCACACAGACAATGAAATTGAACCATTAGGTGGCAGCCCAGCACTTTTATGTACTGCTGACAACCTCATTTTCCACTGTCCAGTGGTGTCCTCTGGTTGTGTATCTGTGAGGAACACAATCTCGACCCATCATCGCACATAATACTGTCCATAAAGTGAGATCTAATCTTAATGAACACTGGCTGATAGATCAGATCCGCTACTCTCTTGGAATAGTCTCGGGGGTCACCAGTTTGTGCATTGATGTTACAGAAAGGAAATACATATCAAAGAGGACTTTGAAGTCAAGCAACTTAGACCTCACGGTAAACCTCAAAGTGGGCAGTGAAGGAATTAAGTCATATAGTGAGTGACTCAAGTCTCAAGGTCAGTAGTGCTCTAACAGCTCTATTGGAATGTTTTACAGAACGTGAAAAAAAAAACCCTGCTGAATTTCAAATTGTGGGCCAAATATTCCTTTAGGAGCAGGTGACACTGATTTCTGTGCGAAGCCACATTTCCCCTCGAGCTGACTGGGACTTGCCTTGAGAATAATCTCACGCCCCTGATTTGAATTCCAGAAAAAGTCTGTTAAACCTGTTTTCCCCCCCCACAATGTATAGAATAAGACATGCATGAGATGCCTTGACACATCCAGACACAACTTGGCCATGTGGTTTGCGGATTCTATTTTCATAAAAAAAAAAGGGAGGAAAAAAAAAAAACACTTTTCACAGTCCTTGTTATATAGTTCTTGCATCTGCCTCATCATGTGCTCAAGTGTCCTCAACAAGCGCTGGATTTACCTCCTGATTGACTGTCTCCATAACAATCATAGGAATGATTGGTTCATTCAAAAGGGTTTTGAAGAGCCTCGTGTCTACTTCCTATACTACTGTGCTCTTTTCAAGCAAAAAAACAGTTACTGTTCAGTCGAATGTGGAAATGTGTTGTATTGGACTTTTCCTCCTTCATGGTTATTGCTTTTTTGGATTTGTGACTCAAATCCCCCTGCTCTATTTTGAGTGATTTATACATAGGAATGAAGATTTATGCCTGAGAGCTCAATGTGCCGGTATTATCCAATCAAACTGGGCTGCTCAGTGGCTCCTGAGATTGCATTAAAGTGTAATATCAATGCAGCAATCCTCGGGATATTGCCACTTTGAAATACCCAGTGTCCCTCCGATGCTATAGTAGTTACGATCAAGGGGATTTGTCTATTTAGGTAATGTTTCATGTAGGAGATTGCTTCGGTAAATCAATGAAAAGTTGCCTACCATGTTTAATCTATTTTATCAATGATTGGACAGTGAGAAGAAAAAAAATGAAATGTCAAAGCAGTACAGGTGACCTAAAAATAAACAAATAAAAAAGCAAGGGGAATAACCAGATTACAATAAATCTCTGTCTCTGTAGTCGTGTTTCCTCGAGAGTGTCCTCATTGCAAAATAAACTATTTTATTTATTTTAATGTCCCACATTAGGTTTCTTTAGACACCATAAACACATTTTCTTGTTTCAATAGCTTGCAGAATTGGAGCGATTATTTGTTGACATGTGCTATTGGGACTATTTCCAAACAGTGACACGATGACTAAGGCTCAGCAAGCACTGTGTGTGGAGGTGCTAGATATAGATATATCATTTATTGTCCTCCATTAGAGGAAATTAGTTCCCACAGCCTGTACACACATAAGAACAATTAAGGAACATCAATCACAAAAACATAGCCACAAGGAACACAATACAAAAGGTGCTCTACTGAATTTAAACACCTGTAACCCATCTGTACCCGCAGAGCATTAAGAAACTTTGTGACGAAAGAGAGGAAGAAAATTCTTCAGCAGTATTATAGCTTTGCAATGTGCTCCGAGGGGTTCTTGAACAAGAAGAGGTCATGTTCTCATGTGCTGATGAAGGCCAGTCTGTTTCTAAGACATGAACACTTATTATTATTATTATTATTAATAGCCGTGAGCCTTAGTCTTTTTATTTTTTCTAATAAGGTAAAATTCTTGTTCAGCTTGCCCCCTACAGATCTATCCCTCCACTGATGTTGCACGTACTGTACGTATGTTGACTGTCTAATCTATCCGGCTAGGTTTTTCAACTCTGTGTGTGGTTAGGCATTTAAAATTAAATAAAAACTCAGACATCAGAGCCATGTGAGACAGCAGTTTTGATGTCATGATTATACACATTTTTTTTATACAGCTGCCCACTGCTATAAGGGTTATTTCATGCAGTAATGATTTTTGCTAGGAGAAAAAACTAAACTGACATTGGCACATTTGTCCTTTTTTTTTATTCCCCTGCAGGAAAATGGCTTTCTTAGCATGCAATTTATCCAATTACGGATTTACAGCAGTGTGAAGTCGACCATATGATACAGCCTAAGTCTATTTTTCAGCCTTTGGAGCAAATCCAATCATTCCAAATGGTTGCTGATGGTAATAATTCCAACAGCATTGTATTGATAGTGGGTCCATGGAGTGGAAACAAACAAAGCACATGAAGAAAAAGAGAGGGTACCCTCTGCAGTTGAGGTAAGTAAGCGGCCAGGCCCGAGGCCCTCTGAACCCTCATCCAGTGCCCCACATATGTTCTCTCCAGCCCTGGAACACCCTCCAGCAAGCTCCTCAGGCAGACCCCATATCCTCTAACCTTCACCCAATACTGTCTCTTTAGCCCCTGGCTAGGTTCCAGCATGCTCCCCGGTCCCGGGGACGAAAAATCTTTGGCTTATTTTTTCTAGTTGTCAGAACAGAGTACCAGAGGCAAGAAAATCTTTGCCTGCTTTTTCCTATTTGTCAGAAGAACAGACTACCAGGCCCACAAAATCTCTGGCTGTTTTTTTTCGAAGTGTCACAACAATGTACCCGAGGCATGAAAATATTTGGTTCTGTTGGCTGTTGATTTCTGCCGCCATCTACATGAAGCGTCCTTTTGAAATACTTTACCGTGCTTGCCAAGTTTTTATTTATCTTGGTCGTTGTTTGACATGTGCATTTTAATACTTTTATGTTGATGATTTATATAGTGAAATGTGAATACTTGTATGTTTGAAAGGGATTTCTGCCATGGTGTCTCTTGAAGAGGGTTATATTGTATATTGTCTTTAGGGAAGTCTTCTTGCACTTTTCTCATTTGCATAATTATTTCCCTCTAATATCAACTAATAAATGTTTTTTTTTGTCAGTATTGCATCGCATTCACCTTGTCTCCACACACATTATTCAGCTAAGTACTGATACATATTTCAATTCGAAGCAATATGTGACAGCTTGCTTTACTGTTCTTCCTATCATAATTACATCTTAACTTTTGAGCTCCTGTTCTACAGTTTAAGCTCCTGGTACTCTCAGCCACACTCATTGCAAACCTTAGGCATATTTCCACCATGAACTGATGGTCATCTGCTGCTTATCAACATACAATTTCATAGAGAGAGATTAGCGGCTCCAAGCTACACGTTTGTGTGAGTTTAATATGCTTAAGTTTATAATCATCTGCTGCATAGCTGATGTGTTTCTGCCGGATGCCACATATTAAGTGGGCAGCCGCGTTTAGATCTATTCATCTTAATTCATTACACATAGCTCCTTGCTCGTATACTCGTGAGTTTGTGTATTTGTATTGTGTTGCAAAGTGTTACACATATTGACTTCATACCACGTTGATACTCACATATGGGGCTTCTGTCTTTTTTGTAGCTTACTTACTAAGACTGTTCTTATATGTGTGGTTCATTAAATGGTTTTTTTGTGAGAACACTTTCTAAGTGCAGCTTGTTGAGGTGTGTCGCTAATAGAAAAAAAAAGAGTGAAATTGCCATGCAGCTTTCCGGTAGAAGGACAGTAGTACAAAGTACATGTCATTTAGCAGACGCTCTTATCCAGAGCTACAGGGACAGTCCCCTGGAGCAACTCAGGGTTGAGTGCCTTGCTCAGGGGCACGATGGTGGCAGCCTGGTATTGAACTCACAATCTATTTGAAAGCCTGACCACTACCACCACCACCACCTACTACCACTGTCCTTGTTGATGCCGAGTCCTCCTCCAAGAATGAACTGAGCCAACATCACGCAAGGCTAAGGGCTTGCTTGATGTGCGAGGGCTATCACAGATAATAATCTTTCTGTCAATGACACCATTTTAACTTCAGTCTTTTCATACAGAACACAAGAATGGGCAAAACCACAGAGATCCATTCGCATTGGCAACTTATCCAATATCCACCGTTGAATAACCAAGAGAGCTCACTTGAATGCTAAACTAGACAAGGGTACAAATGACAGCATTGCCGTGGCACATGGGTAATGCATTCCAAACAGCTGACAACCATTACACATAATGGTCCTTGCTAAGGACAAGGTCTCAGATTCATTCACATGTTAAGTGCCCTGTCTGAGTGAAGGATAAGGACTCATTAAAGACTGGTTTGTGATACATTTGACAAACAATACCGGGCGCCAAGTGTAGAGAATGCAGTGTGAAAGTGAAGGTGGTGTGTGAGGGCTGATGCCAGATAAATGTAATGAATGGAGGGAGTGGTGATGGTGGTGGGGGCTCTTGAATCAGTGAGCTGGGGGTGTGGATCTAAAGTATTCCATAGTAGACATGTACTCTCAAAACTGCTGATATACTTCGATGAGTTTAATCACTGAATTTTAAGTAGTTTTGTCAGTGTTTAAAATGCAACGTGTTGTATAATTTGAATAGCTAAGAATGCAAATCAATGGAGTGTAAAGTCAGTCGGTAATTAGACAGATAGGGCTCCTGGTGGAATAATGTCCAATTGTTTCTAGGATGTGGAGGGAATATATGAAGCCACAGGCGGGGGGAATTAAACACTGTATGTGGACAATAAATGGCACTTTATTCTAGGACAATACACTATGAACATTTGGTGAAAGCTGCAATTTTAATCTCCCAGCGCATCTTGAAGACTAGTCAAGATATTGTCCATTAGCCTTGGACATGGAGTGCAAGGTCATAGAAGGCTGACAGCATTGTCCTGCATACATTCTGTTTTGTTTTTTTCACTTCTCGGCAAAGGTTGTACTTTTTATTTGGCGGTGAAGGAGCTAGAGAGTGGCAGAGATTGATTTAGTTGGCTTCAGCTGCTTTTGTTTCTGGAGTTGCAATTTAGATTTGGAAGACAGAGGGGCTGCAATCAGGAAGAGGTGGTAATCAATTTTCTTGTTTATGTGTGTGCATGTACGTGTGTGTGTGTGTGTGTGTGTGTGTGTTTGTTCTCAGTGCTGCACGGAACAGACCCATGGCCAGTGGAAAATGAGGAGCCATTCTGCTTCCCTCGCTGATACTCAGATACTGGCCATGCTCTTCATCACATGGCCTTACTTTCATTGCATGCTGCAGATCGTCATTCCTACGTATTCCTACATGTATTTTTTTATTTTGTTTCATTTACCATGGTCAATGTTTCTACACACGCTAACCAATTCAGAGAAATTGTGACTTTTAAGGAAGACAATTCAAATTTTCTAGCAAAGGGCCATTTCTGTGCAAAAAACACCTGTTAACATTTGTCAAATGGATTCAATTTACACTGAATAGTGGCA
This sequence comes from Bovichtus variegatus, assembly GCA_943593645.1. Lineage (NCBI taxonomy): Eukaryota > Metazoa > Chordata > Actinopteri > Perciformes > Bovichtidae > Bovichtus > Bovichtus variegatus. Next base: position 4,322,144 of record CALSCE010010635.1, read on the forward strand.
GGTTTGTGCATTTTGTTAGCCTGAACATTTGCCCTTGGAGCAGGGTTTTCAGAAAGTTTCGCTGAGCACTTTGTTACAGCTTGAGGACAGTTGAGCCAGCTGGGTCTCCATTAGTTTCAAACAACACGACTGTTTTTTGGCGGGCACTGTCAGTGCGGAACATGTTTTCACCGAGCGAGCGCCATGAACCTGCGAATGAGAGAAGAAAGATAGATGAGCACACACTGAGGAGTTAGTCTTCACCTTGAACACACCATCACTCTTCTTGACTAATTTTCAAGTTCAGGCTGCACATGCGGTCAAAGAACTGCTGCCTGACAGAGAGACACATGGCATGTCTGGCATACAACTAAACGATTAATCACTAAATTGGATTCTACAATCCCACAGAGCATCAAACAATGCGTCAAACAGAAATGTATATTCTTGGGAGGAATATATAATTGTGTCTGCGGCACAAATCGAAATAAAAATACATAATTGGAGCATCAAAATGAAGATCTTCTCCTTTAAGAAACAGCTGACGAGGCACTGATTTCATTCCTCTTCGAGAGATGAAGTGTGTGCTCTAGTAATGACTACAAAGCACCGGAGAAGCTGGATGGACATGCATGGTGGAGGTTTCTGGAAGACGTCCAGTGGGGGGGAGATGACCTGCAGTGCTGGCAGCCCCACAGTACATGTCTCCACACTGAGTGAAGAGCAGGTGGTACTGTGAGCCACCGGTCTGCTATTAATTCATGCAACTGTCTGGAAGATGAGCTTGTGAAGTGAGTGAGAGCAAGTGGGAGCACAGTTCTTCCATTTTTACTGCTGTGTTTTAAATGGATGGACTGAAAACCCCAGCTGGAGAAATGAATGAAAGTAGGGAACAATATATATGATCTCCATAGCAGCGGGACATCAGCACCATATATGTCTTTCAGTGTTCAACACGATGCCTATTACTGCTCATTTGCTCTGTAGGTCTCAGTCACCCTGCTGATGTCCAATTTAATGTGATGTGCAGAGCTAATACAGAGATAAACCACTACAGGCGATATAATGCAAGGACAATAATGTGGGCTCCTACGTGAGTCCCTGAAGCCAAGGCTCACTCTCTTGGTTCTCATTATAGCAGATGTGCTGGTATACAGGGACAGGACAGGACAGGAGTGACACACACACAGCACATAAACTGGACCGTGAAATAGACGGGGTGTCTGCAGATTGGCTAGGAACGGTAGAGGTAGTTTATTGTGTGTGAGGATGAGATGGGAGGAACTCATTTTCATTTAATGACCAGCTGTGTGATGTGGACTCCTACAGACCCATCTAAAAACATGGGCATCCACACAAAAAGGGCATGCCCACCTTCAGCCTGGAAGGATAATAAGATTTGGCTCCCGCTGACTTGAATGGTAAGATTTTTCACTGAAGAATGGTGAGAGCTGCCTTCTGGGGAGAATGATCTCACATCACTGATGGAGGACCTGAAATCTGCTGCTCCCATTCAACCTCGCCATGTACTCACAATCTATGAGCCCTCGTCATCTTATGAAGACTAGGACATAATACTATATGACATATCAATGTACAGTGTTGGTCTTTTATCAAAGCTGCATTAAATGATTTGTTTTGCCACTCGGGGGCAGCAGAAACAAGTTGTGAACACAACACAGACAGGCAACTTTCGAACATTTAACACTATAACATCACCCTTTAAATGTATATTGCGAACAGTTTTAATTAAAAAAACGGTGGCTTATTTAACATCAGACAGTTATGGAGCAACATTAACATATTTGGAGACGCGTTTCTGGCAAGTGGCGAATGTCCAATTTAAGTCCTCTTTTTTAGCTCCGTTTTTGGTCTCTACCAACTGCTTAGGGAAATATCTGTGTCTTTAGCTGCTAAATGCTCCACTATGTTCACTAGCTAGTCGCTAACTGTGTCTGTCTGCTGTTTGGTGCTGAGCAGGTAATGTGCAGTGGGTTTTTAGAGCTTAATTGTTGAAACAGCTGCGGCCGTGGCCAAAGACGACACTACGAGAGCGTAGATAGTAAAACAAGGCAGTAAAGTTGCAGCCAGACCGATAAAAAATGAGCTGAGACTCTTTATAAAGCTCTGTAAAGCCGAGGGGAGATTCAGATTCAGGTGATAATTCTCTGCAGGCTCATCACAAAAAGTGATCCCTTTACCTTTGTCCCATTGTTTTCTCATTTGATATCATGTGTAATAGCTGACTGTAGCTATGTCAGAACAGTCTGTGAACATTTGTGCTGAGATTCTGCTCCTGCTACACCTTTTGTTTACTCATTTAGTTGCTTAGAAATGATTATTTTACCCTACAGTTGACAGATATTTGAAGCCAATCTGAACCTGGCATTTGGGACATGGTTGTAGGACCATGTACCAAATGCTAGGTGGTGGATCCCCAAAGCATTGTCTACAATTCCACTTTATTATCTTTTTGTGTTTTGAGATATTGCATCAGAATTTCAGAATTGCCCAGGGAAGAGGAGATGCACCTCAGGAATATACTTTAATTCTCAGAAAAGCAGACAGTTAAAAAAAATATCTTTTTCAACTAAATAAGATGTAAAAAACACTTATACAGATTTGAATAAAATGTTTCTAGTACATTTTTTTTTTACTGTGATGAAATTTACTGCAGTGGACACAATGAATCAACAGTATAAAAAGGTTGTTTAATGGAACTCAATATACTGTAAGTGTATAGTGTATATAAGTGTATTTGCTCTTGTGTTTTAAAAACACATGTTTTTTTCAGACCTATGTTGACTTAATTGAATAATTTGTTATACTGTTGAAGCATGTGTTGACTGCAGTGGACAGATTATGTACGTATAAAAAAAAAAGTTATTGCCATTATTTTTCCCTTGTTTTAAAGTAAAAACTAATTTTAACAAAAATGTTACTTTGTGTTAACCCAAAATTATTTTAACCTCAGTGTGTATGACCTCACATATCTAAAAGTTTCCATGATCAGGTTCAAAACGACTCCCAGTTAAATCAGTTGAATTATTCTTGACTAACTTTCATCACCTTCAGCTTAATGACATTAATTATGACGTTGACCTTCTTATTTCTCATCCATTGAACTCATAATTGAAACAATTATCACAGTAATAATGGTCTCTACATTGCTCAAAATACAATTTCAAATATTTTATCACTTTTTTTTTTTTTAGGTCGAGGCAGGTGTTAAAGAGTTTTTGTATATTGTAAAAATTTAAATCTTGCCAAGCCAAAAGGTCCACTGATAACATATACAGTAAATATGCTCGAGTACGAAGGTTTCCTGAAGTTGCCTCTCATGACAATCATTAATATAAGTAGAGAAACAGCCTCAGAGTCAGAAGTGCAAATGTTTCCCAAAGGATATGAACTGAAATGAATAAAAATAAAAACACATGCAATTTGTGAACAGTCTCACACATCCCATTATATTATATCAATATATATATATAAATAAATAAACTTACTTGGCACAACACAACTGCCTGCTGCTCGGCAATAGTCAATAAGTGCAAACATTTTATTAGAGTTCATTAATGATCCACTGATCCAACAACTGATGTTTTCAGTTTATTCAGGAGACATTACCCTGCACTGAAGAGTTGCTATGACAACTTACCCACCTAAAGAAATACATTTGAAAAACTTGTTTGCCATTGAAACAGTACAAAGAAATGTCAGAAATTAAAAAGTTATGTCATACTAAATATGTAAAGACGAACGTCAAAGCTTGACATACGGTGCGTATCGTTTCCCTCTTGCACAAACAGTAAAAATTGCAGCACTAAAGTACCAGCAAACACTCCAAAACAGATGAGACCGTGACCTTGATTGTGATTTCCCATCGATCTAACTGAAGGAGCAGAATCGTCCTTTAACAAGATTACTTTACTTTGATCTAATGGATTTGACTCTTGAGACAAAGTGATCTGGCTTCATCCGTTCCTTTATTTATAAAACATAAACACTTTGTCACCAGCCACAAACAGACATTCCGAGGGATGCGTTATTGCGAGAATCAATCTCAGACCTTTACTCTCGCTGCATTTCCTCAATTTATCACAGCAGAAAGAAGAAAAAAAAAAAAAAAAGGCCGCTTCCCCTCCTTTGCTTTCCGCCTGTACTTTTTCTCACATTTGTCGGCTCTCTCCCTCTCAGGCATGTCAACAAAGTCTGTGTGACAGTCCCATAGGTGCGTTGTGCAGTTTGCTTCACGTTGAGGTTAAGAGGCTGTTCTATTTGGCAGTCACTTAATGGAGACCCCTCCCCTCCTTCACCCGTGTCTGCTCTGTTCAGGTGCAGGTTAGATTGCAGACCGTCAGCGTATTCACCGACTGTCACCGCAGAATGACACTGTCCTGACCAGCCAGATTCTTTTGAAGCTGATGCCTCCGGGTCCGCCTCGGGGTTGTTGAGGCATGCTGGAGTCTGCCATAGGTGGAGGAGTCCTGCAGTACCTCAGCTCATTTTGATTAATGGACCTCTCTTTGCCCCTGAGTGAGCAATTATCAGAGGGTAGGCAAAGTCGTTCATCACTGTAACTGAGCAGCAGGTCTCTTCCACTGTTGAAAGTCCCACCTGCAGGGTGAGGGGGTCTACATTCGTATCCTCCACCTCTTACTCCTCCTCCTCCTCCTGCCCAACCAGGCTGCTGCCCCATGTTTGACCAGGAGGGTCTGTCAGAGGGTCAGAGAGGCAGGTCTGTACGCCGTCCGTTACCGGCGGATCAGATATCCCCACGGTAAGTGTTTAGCCTGGGCTTTTTTTGCCTTGATCAAATTGCAGCCTGCATGCTACTGTGAGGTCAGGTTCCTACTCAGTCCTGTGTCAGCAAGCCTGGAATTCACTTAAGTCTTTGCAGCATGACTGGCACGTGTTGTGAACAAACCGTTGTCCACAGCTGTTAGTGGATGCGTTCAGCATACCAATGGTCCTCCACAGACTGAAAGAAAGCGACAGTATTTTTTATTTAAAACCAACACAATCTCCAGGAATTGCTAAATAACTACCAATAATAATAATAATAATAATAATAATGATGATAATAAGACACACACTTTTTCCTGTTGTATGGTTCATGTGAAAGAAGGCGCGCCGCGATATACCGGCATTGACGATAATTGGGATATTTAAAATATTTAATATTGATATCGCGTTAATAGTACATATGATAATATTGTGTAAAGAGACAAAATGCACAATAAACTAAGTTAAAGATGAATTTGACTGATAGCCTTATTATTCTTTTGTCGATAATACACACAATAATCGTGCAATGAAAATATGACGTGGTGATGTGAAAGACAGCCTATTTATTGCCATAAAACCTCTTGTAGACTCTCCATTTATTGACATTTGTTCAGATGAACAATCACAATCATTTTTTATTTTCTATTTGTGCAAGTGCTCATCAGAAAAGAAGAATTAAATCACTGCACCCACAGAGATGATTAGTTCAAACGCATATTGATATTAAGAATATCACTAAACCATGCGCCTGCATTAAAAGGCTAAATGGCACTTGATTAACAAATAATTTGCCAGCAACATCATATTCAAGCCTGTTTAGCGATTGACATTTAACAGGCTAGCAAGCAGACACGACTGTGAAACTCACTCGCGCACACACACACCTAAAAAATGCATTGCCCTTACTATTGTTAGTGTCCATTAGTGTGACTGACAGGTGGCCCCTGAGGGTTTGTTAGTATTCACTGGACTTCCAGTTTTTAGTCTAGCTAAACAAACTCTGACCCTTCATTCACACAGAATGTACAACATCCCGTTCTCTATCTTACGAATCATGTGCAAACCCATACCTCGGTTTTTAATTTACGTCTTTATAGGCTCTCGATTTCTCCCAACGCAACATCCGAGCATGCACTGTACTAATTTCTGCATTACCGGGATGTTTGCATTCGAGGTGGAAGGACATGCGTTTACAGAACTGGAAGTAATAGGGCCATCGGATTGCTGCGCTCATTGCTGCATGGTCGCTGCATAATACACCAGCGATCCAAAATCCCCTCACACACTGTTAAAAATGCAATTAACAAAATTGTTGTTCCTTCCAGGGACCAACAATTTACCTGCAATTTACCCAAATCTATTGGTCAATTACCAGTTTGTGTTCAGTCTGACCCCATCACCTAATGTCTTTGGAGGGAGACCAGAATCTGATTTCCCTTTTAACGCCGTCTAATGGGCTGTCGACCTATATATTATGAATGCAAACCGACTGAACACAACCCATGCTACCGTCGCTGTTAAGGCCTTTTCCTATTCATTGATTTCTCCCTCTACGTTTAGCTAATGATTTTCTCCTCTTTTTACGCATGCTGGTGAATCTGTTAAATGCTTTCCATTGTGGACTCTACAGAGGATTTGGAACGCATTTGAAGTACAGAGATTTTGTTAGACCGCCCCGTTATCAAATCCCCACAGCAGTGCAACGCATCCAAGATGAGCAATGTCTCTGTCACTATTTATATGCATGTTTGAGTGTTTGTCTTTGCACCTGAGAGGAGAGTGGGCAAGGCTGGCTTTGCTTCATTTCACCCACGTTTTGAATACTAAGTGGCCAAAAATATTAGATACATGATTTATACAGCTATATATTACTATTTAACTGATAATATTTTTCTTTTTTTTTTTTTTTTTTTTTTTTTTTCTCTTTTAGAAAAGGCTGGTTTCTTTCATTTCAGTAGTTTATATGTTGACGCTAGAAGGAAACAGTTTAAAGTAAATAAGTTACAGGAGTGTGATAGCTACATAGTTTGTTTCTCCACAGGAGTAAAATCTATCATAAAGAAATCTGGTCAAGACATTTGCTGCTGTGCACTGGAAATGCTGAAATCTGTGTTGCCTCCTTGTCCGCCCTCCATCTCACTCTCTCCCCTATATCTCGGTGTCTGCATCTTTTGCCATTCCCTTCCCCCCCCCCCCCCCCCCCCCATCTCTAACTGTCTTCTCCATCTCTAGCTCACATCTTTATATCACTCCAATTTTCGCACGGTGAGATGGAAATTGAGTGGGAAGACTGGGTTGCAGGATAAGATGGAGGTCTCAGAGTGGACCAAAATAAAATCCAATTTCAACCAAAAAAATTAATTGCCACCCAACTCCCCAAACTGCAACCCTCCTAGCTTTCCCTGCACATCATCAGCAGGTCTTACCTGCACATCTCCAGAATCTCAAAACCTGACACGCGGTAGGAGGGCGAAAAGAGACGGACCAGGCACTAACCCACCTCCACTCTCACAACTGTGATTGGACACACACCATTGCACTTTTTTTTTCTAAAGCCACAACTTGCTTCACATCATATAGAGTGAAGCGGTGCTCCACATAATATGTAATGCTCAGAGTTGCATGTCCCAACTTTTAAAAGATCTGAACAATTAGGAGTGAAAAGCAGAAGGCACTTTTTCTTTTAGAGCTTTGTGATGGCCAGCAGGTTTGATTTGGACAGATGAGGAGCAATAAGCTCTTCTCTGTTGAGATCACTCTCCATGCAGTAAGCATTGTGTCTATTGTGCTAATGATGGAGCAAAGCCTCTCACAGTAGGCATTTATTAGCCTTCAAAACACTAAACTTCACAAGGCCACGGCTAACTAAGCTGACAGCTGTGGGAATGTTGACAGGTGAAAAGAGAACCGATGTTGAAAAAAAAATACGTATCTGCAAAACAAATAAAAATGAATAAGGGATTAAAGCTTTGAATAACACGTGTCTGTTTATCTACTGCTTTCTTAGATCTTTACATCTACAGGGTTACAAGCGTGTGAGTAGTCATTGATAGCAGCTTTGTTGAATCAAATTCAGATTTAGTGTGCCAATTCAGTCTCATGTCGAGTTCTTTGTACCACAACCTCCCAAAAACGGGGAGGGAAAAAAGAAAAAAACAGACATCTTCAGATATTTTTGGCCGGCAAAGTTAGGAGGCATCTACTTATTTTTGGAGGGTGAGCAATAAGGATCCTCCGGAGCTGTAATCTAGTTGAGTGACAGCAGCACACAATGCCTTTTTCCACACTTAACCAGAAGACATTCAGTAAAAGCAATGCAATTCATGAGGAGAACACAGACAGCGAGCGAGGTGAGAGAAATGCACTCAGCCACAAAGAGATAAGAAAGACGAAAGAAGATGAAAGACAGCAAAAGGTGGGTTAAAAAAAAAAAAAAAATCCTCTCAAGATCTTCAATTTTGTTCTTCCTACCACACATTTTGGAAGTAGATCCTCAGTCATTTGGGGCCTCGCCCCGACTTCCATGGTAACCATGGCGTGTGCCCACATTCTGCTGGTTGTAAATGAAACACATCTTTCAAGGCAAGCCCCATGAGACAATATATTTAAAGTGTCATTGATTTGTAAAAGTCCACACTGCACAAGAAGCAGACTCAACCCAGTGTTAACAAAACAAGACAAATACAGTATAAACATTCAAAAAGACTCTTCTCTGAGGCAACATATTACAGCTTGCTGCAGTAATTTAGTACCCGATATTACGGATCTCAACGCAACATTTGTGGACAGTTTTTCAATTCATATCAGAGCTCCTACTGGACCTCTCATATTAAATAATACTTCACCATTTCAATCCTCTACTCTCGAGCTATTTCAATGAAAATAAACAGAAAAATCTATACAAAGAAACAACACTCAGCTGCTCAATCAAGGTGAGTGAAGTGTATACAAATTGTTTTGGACTCACAGGACTTACTGCGTATAAATATAGACACACAAACTTTCAGTAGGATAAGGTCAGTTCAAGGAGTAAACTAGGCCATACAGCTTATCCTCAAGAGTTGGAGAGGGATACAAATTTGAGTTGAACTGAATGCACTGCAGAGTCCGGAGGGACTGGGAGGGGGAGAAAACAAAAACGCAGAGATGGGTAGAGTCCACAGTGTTGTTAGATTTTCCTCGTAAGACCTTGTTCTAAGCGCCTTTTGATGCGGGGACATGGCACACTCAATCATTAAAATTTCCATAAACTTGCAATTTCGCGGAGGATAATAAAAAGGTCTAATTCAGTGGAAGCAAATAGCACCTTATGTCCTGAGGCGCCTTTATCTCACAAAAAGAGATATCAGATTGTACACCGAGTGCAACCAAATGATATTTTTGTTTGCCTCAAAGTGCAAAACAATCTTGCAGACATCCACCGAGTGCTTTGAAGTACTGCTTGTATGCCAGGATGAGGCCAGTTTAATCCTCCAGATGTAAACAATGGATCACTTTCGCTTCGTTGAGGGTTGGGGAATCCTGTTTGTCTCCTTAAGAGTGCTGTACTGGAAAAACACAGGTAAAGTGGTTGTCCAATTTGTAACCAAAACATCCCGAGACACAAGAAATAAATCCATCAACGTGGGGCTGGGAAGGTGGCGACATGAGTGTTAAGTAGGGGACAGTCTCTGCCGTCCCAGGGGTGGGACCCAGGAAGGCACAGGGCTTTTGTTCAGCCATGATAGTGGCGATAAGCTCTGGCTTATTGTAAGGGCCGGTGTTCTGAAAATAGAAAACATACAAGTACATCATTTAAAACTTGATACATTCTACAAAACCCTATTAGCGATTAGAACTTATTCGTCTTCACTTCACACACACAACATTTCCTCAACTTTGAAGTTACAAATCCACATGTGCATGCAAACACTGCCGCTCTGCAGACGGCGCTTTTCAGACCCATTGTGTGCTTCTCATCTCCGTCCTCATTAGACAGCAGCAGATAACTTGGCCCCACAGCCGCTTTGGAAGGAAGCAGTCAGACTTTACTCAATACTCGCCTGTCAATCAAGCTGATGTAAAGGGGAGATAAAGATTTCACTGACCATGCTGTTGTCTGCAGGTCATGCTGCCACTGTTATTATTTGCAAGTTGAAATTCACTATAAAAAATGCATTTTTGCCCATTAAAAGCCATTATTTTGTTAATACAACATGGGCATGTGAATGTAGTGAAATAATGCTGAATAATGAATATACCTTATGTATAACAAAGCAGCTTGATCAGGAGAACACATTGATGAAATCAGTTTAATTGACTTTGTTTTAATTCATGGCACTGGCTTATATAGTTAATAATGTATTAGGTACACCTGTACTGCCTCACGAAATCCAAAACCACAGCAGTAAATGTTATCTTTGTTAGCAGTCCTTATAAATCATGTTATGGTCATTGTTGAGGTTTAAATTGGTGTTGCCGTTGTTGTGACTGGATTGCTTCAGATTCCATACGTGTTTGTTGTGAGTGAAAACATGGGCAGTGTCCAACTGCACTATGACCCCAGCCGGGCCTCTAGGGAGTCTTTTCAGTCACAATATATACAATATACAGGTTGCACTAGACCAAAAATATGATGTGTTCACCCATTCAGAAACCCGACATGCTCCACCACACCATAAATGTAAATAAATAAAAAGTAAATATAAAAAATAAAATAAAAAGACTATAGATTTTTCACTGGCCATTTGGGAGACTGAAGTTTGATTGCTGTCTATTGCATCAACCTCTCATACCAACCAACACAACCCTCAATTCTTCTCATCTATTCTTGATAAAATCGCCTCGCGGCTCCAATCTTCCTTCTCAATTTGAGTAATCTACCAACTTTCTGAACTATGCTCATAATTCCTCAATGACCTGCCTATGCTGACTTCTGTTACTATTGCTACTGTACTTGCATGCGTCGTCCACTGTAGTCTTTGTTTCATTGTTACAGTCAGTTAAATGTATGTCCTGTTTACATATAGTGTATGACTTGCTTGTTTTATACATTACATGTTTTAAATTTATGGTTGCTAATGGTGTCCCGTCTAGAGCCTATTTCAATGTGCACTGCCCCTAGAGGGTCCCACCCTGTATCTGTCTGCCCCGCTGCTCTGCATCCCCATCTCAGACCACGCCGCCATTCCTTTTCACTTGGAAAAAACTAAAATAAAAAAAAAAATCGTTCTCAATTAACGCGAACACTCCCTGGACCATCACTTTCAGAAATCTGCAGAGACGTTCATTCCGTTTCTCTAATGGTTCTGGCCAAGATCTTTCCCCCCTCTGAACCTAAGTGCTCCCCCTCCACACTGGCAGCTCAATTTCATGACTGTCTCTCTTCTTCCCAAAATACACTTACTGCACTCAGAATACGTTTTCCTCTCTCTCACTGCTCCTCGTACATCTCTAAACTCCTTACGTTTTGTGACTCAAAACCATTTATACTAACCTACCTGCCTTCCCTCATGCCTCTTGTCCCAGTACCGCGTCCCCGTTAATCAAACTCCTCCTTGCAGTATAATTGCCTGTTAAAGTTTCTCGACCCAGTCCTGTAATTATAAAGCATAATAGCTCCACTCTGTTAGACGGATGTACAGCTTAGACATGACTAACATGTTACGTCACTGGCTCAAGGTCAAACATTTTTTGATGAACATTTTTTATTGTTTTACTCAAAACCCATTTTTATTTCACTGTGGCACTCTACATTTAGGAGACTTCTCTTCAGTTTACTGCAATAGAAGATACAGTTTTTCCAACTAAGTATTTGTCTTCCGTGAATTCCCCCCCCCCCACCCCCCACATTTCCTCATCAAGCAAACCTATGTGCAGACTCTCTCTGCCCTCAAGTGCTGTTCTTTAGTCACCGAATCAGCCGGTACAGAGTGTACAAGCACTACACGAGTCACCCATGCCCAAACAAGATGTGCATTCAGTTTTACCTTTCTACCCCTACCCACAATTTGCCCCTCATTCCCGCATTCACAAATGGTACATGTAAAATAAAAAGGTGAAATTGTTTTCTAGTTAAATGCATTTTCGTTATTGTCAACATGTCTCGGGATGAAAGAGCCCTTTACCACTGAATTGCACTTGTGCTATCACTGAAATACACTTGGAAGCAATAACAATGGCTGGATCTATTCCATAGTACGCTTGGCAGGAATGTTAGAGGTCAATGTGGATTAAATAGCTCGAGTGAAAAACCTTCTCATTTAGTTACAGTGCAACTGAAATCTTGTCTTTCATGAAGCAAAACAAAAAAGGACCCAGTTGCATTAAAATCCCACACCAAATGTCAAGACTCTGGCACTAACAAAACACTGAAGCTGCATTTAAATTTACCTGGTGTTCTTAAATCAATGCATGTTATGGGTTTGGTCTCATGTCTGTCAAATGTTCACTAGACACGCTGTACTGGATCCATCATAGGCTCTAAACCAGATAAAAAACATTTAGGTTCAATGCAGGTTAATGCACAGGTAATTAGTATAATAGCTGAATTGTGAATAGCAGACTTACGTTGTGCCTCTGGTGTTTCAGTTTGTTGGGTGGTGAAAAACGAGATACATTTCTGTGCCATGCCGAGGCAGAGGGTACAGAAGGTGTAGCTGCAGTCTCCTGAACACAAGCCAGAGCACACGTCCACACACATCTGGCAGCAGATGTCACAGCAGCGTTCGGAGCAATATCTCCAGTCGTCACACACACACAAGCAGCCACCAGCCGCTCTGCAGACCTCGAGGCAGGAGTTGCAAGGCTTGCAAGACTGTAATCCCATGGGTCTGCCTGTTAAAAATACACACAGACAAGGGGAGACGAGATATTGGAGGAAATCACTGTCTGGAAAAATGGAGTCCTTTTCAAGTCCTGAATTGGAACGGAGGATGTATTTACAAAAGAAACTCCGCGGAGAAAAAGATGCTAATGATTGACCGTCAGCCTGTCCTGAACATTGTGACAGTATCCTGCTAGCTCGAGTTAAGACTAAAAGTTCCTGCAGTGGTTGATTTTCTGCGAACTAGTTTTTCCAAACTTTTAGATAAAATGCTTGATGTCATACTTTGACCCCTGAGGCCTCACTACAGTCCGCTCCATCTTCCACATTCATGAGCCAAAGAATGAAGTGAACAGCAATTCTGCCCTTCAATAAAAAAAAGCTCAACCTCAAATGTCACTACCAACAGAGTTATTCTCTGTTAACACAAACTCCAAAATGCTCATAACACCAAAGAAGCATTTCTTCCCTGTTCTGAGCATGAAATTCAACAAAGACACTCTTTCTCAGGACTGCCTGTCACGGGGCCTTCAAGCAAGAAAATGAGTAACACGGGTTTGATTACGACAACAGCACTACTAAAAACACCCAGGTCTCTGACCAAAATTAATACTAATTAATGAGGGGAAAAGAAGGATTTCTGGATTTATACGGAAAGGCCAAAAACCCATGGAAACATTTGTATCAGAGAAGCCAATTAGACATACCTCATCAATCACTCTTAGGACATAGAAACTCCTCAAGTAATAGATTCAGAGAAATTGAACTACTGGACAAAGATCTCCCTGAATTTCTGGTTTAGAGAATGCAGTAAGTTAAAGTAATAACACACTTACTATCTATAAAGAAAGTACTCCTTTATGATATCCCCAAGTTAGGCACAATTTCCAGAAAAACATAGAAGAGTAACTCAGGAAAGTGAAAATGGATCTGATTAATGTATTTATCGATGCATAAAAGTCCAATCTCCACAGAAAATTGGTTGAGAATGTATTCATGCCTACAGTCTGCCAAGAGCCCCTCCTCAATGGAAGTCAAATCTAAAATGGGAGATGGAAGCAATATAACTATCAAATAGGAGGAATGATTTGACATGTATAAAAACACATGTGACTACTTCAAGTTCAGGTCAATGGAGAGAATTTGTACGGAAAAATATCAGGTTTTTCCATCAACCAAAAGATTTAATAATTATAGAGTGGCACACCAGGATATGATCACTGCTGGAGGAAGTGTGAGAAATCCCAGCCTGGTCTCTTTCACATCTTTTGGGACTGTGCTGTAATTGGACCTTTACTGGCTGGGGGTAGTAGCAGAGAAAAACTCAATAATTGGCTTAGAGATTGATCATGATTTCAGTGTAATATATTCAGGTAGTATTTAAATCAAAGTACATTTTCATGACACAAATCAAATACTGCCTGCATGTGTTAAAAAAAAAAAAAAAAAAAAAAAGCCATAACAAGGAAATGGATGATTCAAAGCAATTCAGCAACAACATAACATAGGGCTTGTAAAGAGAATCTTCAGTATAGAAAGGTCGACTTTCTTCTTGAAACTTTGTATGGATAGATTTGTGGATGAAATGGTTACTTCATTTTAATACAGCAGGGGGTTAACAGAAATTCTGAATTATGCTAGTTTCCTGCTTGCGCATATCCTCAACACCTTCTTGAACTGTGGCCAGTGTGAAATGTGTGGAAGCGGATGGACAGGCATGACCTTGACCCCTTGTGCATTATTCTGTGTTACCCATCTGTTGTACCCTTCCTCAGGACATCTGTGTGCACTGACCCTTACCCTTACTGACCTCTCACTATTGACACATACACATGTACTTAAACAGGGAGATTTTTATTGAGAATATAGAATTTGATACTGGCCCTGTGTATTGGTTTTCCCCACAAATAAGTAAGTGTATATATGATTTTTTTTTATTTTTTTAAATACACCCATTATACCTGTTGTTTTATATCTGTTCTTGTTCTTCCTAAAACTCAATAAAAACAAAGCTAATGTTTGAAACAATTTTGTGAATTTCTTTTTCCATGTTTTTTTAACTCAAAAACATGTTTTATGGAGATAACAATGTGCGGAGTTAGCGTAACGATCCTCATTGTACACATCAAATTAAGGCTGACGTAAAAAAAAAAAAATTAAAAATGAAAGAGCACTTACTTTGCACACTAAAGTTTGATGACAAATGCTGATTTTCCCAGAGCATGTAAAACAGACACCTCAGTGATCACAAATGATCATCATTCGAACAATCAGTCTGGAGCCAATCCCGTTCATGTGTGAAGCCCCTCCCACTGTCTTGAAGGCAACCTCAGTAGCCAATTGGTGGATGTGGGAGATTAGTCAGCTGATTAGGCTCAGCTGGGGCCTGAGGCTCTAGAAGCAGGGCCATGTGTTCATTTTGTTTCCCCCTTAGTTTAATAAATTGTTTGTTTTAAGTATATCTCTGGAGTGGACTCCCTCTTTGTCACATTCCCTGAGACAGTTTGTGACACACGTCAGAACACACGGCTGACGAGATGTATATACAGGCCAGTGCTGCACAAACACAGACACCACAACTAGAAAAGCAACGTGGTCATTATACAGTCAGCAATCCTGCACATACAGTATGTTTGCCCATTGCATTTTTACACTTGAGCATGTGCAATATTGTATTGTATAGTTTGCTAGAATTTGTGATGTATTTACATTTCAAACATATTTTCAAATTTATAATGCATTTATAGCCTTTTAAAATTTTATTTTTCACACTGGTCTTTTCAAGGTGCTTCAGGATCACATTACAACAAAGGGACCTTTACATCCTTGAATCCCTGAAGCATATAGAACACATTCACGTTATGTATTGAAGAGTACTTTCTTTAGTACAATGCAGAAGGGATCATACAGTAAATTATACTGAAGCTGATTAAGCAAAGTTAGAATAACACAGGTTGTGGCATATGTGACATTTTATTGTTATTAAGTCTTCTACTGTCTATAAAAACGGATCACTTCTTTCCAAAAAGAAACCCAATGCTCCTGTGATTAAAAAATCTACCCAGGAAACAGATTGCCTTTATATTTTTACTTACATATTGTATTCTCACTGGACCTCTACTCATCACGGTTAATCAAGGACAGAGAACAGACTACATCTGTTCACATGGCAGCTCTACTGACGTTTTATTATTTCCATTCTGCTCTCTGTCATTCTGTCTCTTTCCCTCTTTCACCCTCTTTCACCCTCTTCCTCTTTTTTTTTTTTTTTTAGACAAACACTCATTCCTTCTTGCTTCCAATAACACAAATGTCCAGGAGATCGACAGTGAAGCAGATTTGTCCTTGACGACTCTTGAGAGTGAAGTGACGGTAATAAAAGGCGGTTGTGAGCTATTGTTGGCCCTGGGGCATCTATTAATGTATGACATGAAACAGCCATGCAATTTGGGGACAGGCAGGGTTGAGGACTGATGGAGGACAGGTGACAGCAGCCTACACACGGCCCTCACCTGCGATGAGCTCAGTCAGCAGCCAGCACAGGGTTTCCGATTCAACATACAGTACTTTCAACGGCATGCGCTCGGGGGGCTGCATCCACACACTGATGTGCACTCAAGCGTGCAGGCAATGTAGGCTGCACAGGTGTCAAAACACACAATCACCTACAAACACTCGCCGTCTGAAGACATTCTGTCAAAACCTTGTGTTTACTGTAGAATAAATCACCAGCTATTTCATTACATTATTCATGTGCTAAGTAGACCCCTATGCACCTGAGGGCAACTTGCATTTTCTTCACCTCCCACTCACTCTGACTCTCATACCCGGATCATGCACTGATACAAACCCTGGTGACAATTCAGCTTAATCCCCAGCTTCCCCTGCTGCAGTGCGTCCTGGGGAAGTGAATTGTTGTGAGTGTGGAAATGAGGCTATTTCAGGGATCAAGCATTTTATATTCAACACACTGAAAGTACAGCACAGTTTCGGGTTCTTACACTCGAGCAGAATTTGTTGGTCTTTTACACTGATATCGGGATACTTATAGATAATGAATTGATTGGGGTGATAAGTGTCAGACCACTAATGGAATGCAGTACTTAACCTCCATAATCCCTTTGTGCCCTTCACTTAGTGTCAGGATAATTAGATTACTGCAGTTGATATCTTCTTTTCTCGCAGACACCAGCTTACACACTCCTGCCAAAATACACACACACACATACACTGTGCCTAAGGGACTTGTATGAACTTGTCAACACATTTGGATGCATGGACATACCATAGCCTATATGTAGTACACAAGTAAGGGGGAGAGTAGTTTAAATAAAAGTAGGAAATGTTGATATAATTGTATTTTCCTTTGGCCACTAGTAGTGCTGTGGTGCAAGGTTTTTATGAGTGGGTTCCTGTTTTATTATTTAAAACGTGCATGTGCATGAAGACACAGATGCGTGCGGACAACGCAATTCACGTCCTGCTGTCAGTCTCGTGATATTCACGCTTGACAGCACAAGATACATGCATACATTGGAAATGAGTATAAAAGTAGTCATTCTGAATGACATTTTCCTTTGCTCCATCATCCAAATCTGTATGTTCTACAGAATAAGAGGTATCATGAGAAAACACACATTGGATAGTTGTAATTAAATTTCCATCACTTCAGCACTCAGCCGAAGAGCGCCGGGCACGATGTCCACAATGTTCTTCCACAACCTGCCTTGGGATGATGACTCAAGATAAGCAATGAGTAACAGTTTAAAAAGTAAAACCAGTGAGAGATTTACCGAACCTGTCGGAGAAGATATGGCAGAGCTGGGTGATATATGACGGCAGGGAGGGCATGCTGCGTAGCAGGCGACTCCAGCATTTCATCAGGATGGGAAAGACACTCATATTTTACCCCAGCCATCGCCCAAGGGCTCTGCTCCAGCAACCGAATCCCTACATCACTCCTATCAACTGGATGGGAAGCAAGATCTAATTGGCAGGTAGCATGTCACATTCAGGGCTGACAGAGAAAAGAAAAATAGGAGAAAAAGTTGTTAGTATGGAGGAGCCTTGGTAGGCATCGGTTTAAGACCTTGTGTGAATGTAATGTAGTTATTCTAAGAAATACTGGTATCTGGTGGACTGCCTTTCAATTTTGGTCAGATATCCATGTTATCCATATCCCTGTTCTTTTTATCTAGCCATCAGGAGGTAAGTGTTTCAGGTTGATGGCTTCTCACAAAATGTTGTACGGACATTCATAGTTCCATGGCTTCCTAATTGATTTTCTGACATTTTTCTTTAGCGCCACAATGAATTTGTTTTTTTTAGTGTAATTGAACTATTGCATACATTGTCATGACATTTGGTACAGACATGAATCCCCCCTGAAGATGCATTGTAATAACTTTGGTGATCCCTTAGCCCTATCCGCAGGACAACAACTTGGACGACTTGGGCTACTTTGTTTAGGTCAGGGAAAGCATGGTTTACGATGCAATAAGCACTTAGTGAAGGTTGTAAAATATTTTGGTTTGGGTTCAAATAATCTCTATAAACAGATTCTGCATATGAATGCAGAATCTGTAGTATCCTGGTTTTCTTTTGTAGTCTGTTTGTAGTCCAAGTAGCATTGACCAATCAGAGTTGAGCGGGCTTTGGGTGCATGCGAGTAAACAGTCCATGTGAAAAAACAGAAGAGTACTATTGTCTGACGATAATTTAGCTTTTTATTAGATAACAAATAAACTGTTAACTGAGGGTAAACTGGCTACTAAACAATCAACTCCATTCTCGCGTTTCAAGTTTCTAATCGGACTTTAAGCAATGACCGGCGCACGGAAGAGTAAATCTTGATATCTGTTATCCATATATCCACTGGCTACACTGGAACCCCAGACATAAACCCTTCCTCGTCATGGTTACAATAACATTTACTTGGTTAAGTTTAGGGCTAATTATGGTAAACGTAGAAAACATTATATTTGCCTAGCATCAGCATGTTAAAACTGTAATTGTTAAGCATGCTAGAGTTAGCATTTAGCTCAAAGCTCCGCTGTGCCTAAGTACAGCTTCACAGAGCTGCTGACCACACGACTCAAGCATGTTTTCAACACCAACAAAATGTTAAACAATGTTCACCTTGACGCAGATTAACCACTCTGGCATTTCTTTAACCTGTGCAGCTACATCCGACCAGTTGAGGTTTTACTGTACCTCCTTACTAAATGATACATTTTGGAAGTAGTTGTTGAGGAGTGCTCTCTTTCACCACGTAGACCTCCAGCCTGTCTAGAGATTTGAATGGGCAACCTTTTCAGAGTGCTGCTTCTTTAACTTTTATGCTCCTTCCACTCAAGGACAGACTGGCCATCTGGAGTTGTGGAGGACCTTTGGGCCAGTGGCAAGTCCAGCACCACTGATGTGAAAAAATGAAACAGTCCATTCTGTTTGGCTTTCCTGATTTAGACTGGCCCACTGGGTCCAAAGAGGTGTCTGTGTCCAGAGGCCATCAATTTGTATCATCTCAGGAGTTACATCTTTCTTTGCTGTCAACTTTACTTTGGTAAGGTAATACACTAAATCAACACATACAGATTAATGTTGGCGTAATGATTTTGAATTGAAATATCCCATGGCATGTAAAATACAAACATTATTGTAAATATTCTGATATTTTTTGAAGAAGACGCCCCTGCTGCAACATGTGACTTCACGGCTTTGGATCTTTTTCACAACTCATCTTGCAGTTGTTGATAAGATAATTTAGTGACTGTTAAACAGGGAGTCTTTTCACGTCAAAATTTAAGACAGTGATGTATCTGTTTAGGCATACTGTGTATTAATTTGTCATTTGTCAGCTCAGCTCAGGCAACAACTTATGGGGGATAAATTTGCGTTTGCCAGCTGCAGACTGACTATAGCATTTCCATCATCACCTGCAAAGTATCATGTGGAGTTGATACTGGGCTACAATGGCAAGATGCCTTTTCAGGCTTTTCATAATGACTGATGTCATCTGTGGCACTTTCATTTACTGTTCAAAGTGATGGACAAATGCCCAGAGAGTGCCAAGGGACCGTGTCATCAAGATGTCTTTTTGAAGAAGTGTTTCTGGCACTTGACGTGCTGGCAGGGTGTCTGTCTCTTTCTTGCCCACGGTGAGGCAAGGAGATCGATTATGATTGGTTTCTCAGCAAGTGGTCAAGCTGACTTGGTAATGTGTGTTGACATGGTGATCAACTTAGCCGATTCAAGCAGCTGGTATTAATCAAGCACAACATAACAACTATTTGTTATCATCAGCCACTAAATCCTCATTCCCTCTCATTAAGCAAAACACCCACTCACAGCGGCGCTTGTGTGGCAACAAACTAGTCTTCTGAACTGCCCTGACTGATGTTGTTATGGCAATTAAACAAGCCAGTGTCATGCTTAGTCAAGCCTATACATTTGAATATGACTTTGAATGCTAACCTCAACATTTCACTGAGGCATTGAATCTTCAGAACATTGCCTTCGTTTCTTATTCCAGCGAGTGAATTACTTGAAACTGTCTTTTATGGTTCTATTTAATATGATATCATTTTTTAGGGGATGAATTGCAAAAATATATTATAAAAGACACCAAATCGAGCCAGGGGTGTAAGGTGGACCCTTCTTACCCCCCTACTTCCGACTACACATATTTACAAACTCAGCCTTTATTTTGATCTCAACTACACATCTGTAAAGTTTTGCGACGTCAAATCGGGCCAGTGGCATAACATTTGGGCATAAGTGTGTGGGGCAATGGACCATTGGACCCCTTGCTCAGACCACGGCCATTTTAGAACTCGACCTTCATTTTCTGCTCGGCTGCACACCTGTAAAGTTTCATGACTGCACCTTTGACGGTTATCACGGTGACAAAATGTGTCCACAGGGGGACGAACATATAAACAAACACCTGGCAAATTACTCAAAAAGGCGTCTGTTGCGGTTCCCGCTACACACACAGACTCACAAGCTGAAAACACTTACAGTGTCACTGTCGCAACTGGTTATAAAGCTTGGCATTGTATTTGAGTGTCAGCAGGGTAAATGCCTCTGTATGGTTTTTCTACATTAGAAATACTAAGAATCATCAAATTGAAAGACAGACATGCTACCGCTAACTTTAACGCCTCACTGTCTCTGTTTGTGTAGACTATGTGCACTACTGAAGCTTGCTTAGCATCCAGCACTTTCGCTAGCCCATTCATCAAAAGGACCAGTGCTGTTGTGATTGAGAAGATTTATACAGCATGGAAGAGAGGTGGAGAATTAGCAAAGATTTATGAGCATAGACCGCAATGGCAAGGCCCTGGCAGCTGCTACTTGACATTTGAAATAGAGAATGTGAAAGAAAATTGGAGACGGGGGACGGAAATTGGAACAACAGAGAGGTGGAGAGGGACTGAGAAATGAATGAGACATGAGCAGGTCCAGAATAATTAAAATAAAAATAGTTATATGATTGGGAAAGTATTCAATCACTATTATAGTCTATTAACATTAGTTTTTTTGATCTGCTAAAATGGAACTGGAAACAGAACATTATTTTAAGCATTACGTTTGACACTGATACTGATCTATAATGTGAAAGGGTTGGTAAGTATAGATCCCACTGAGAATCAACATGTGAGGTTCAGATCCAAAGGCAATGAAGTGAACCACCCTAGACCTAAAAGAGCTTGATGGCTGGACTAAAATGCAGCTTTAAAGTCCCAGTTCAGCATCCTTCATCCAACTTTCCACTCTCCACTGTCACATTGCTATTGATAACATGGTCCCATTCTTTAAGAGGTAAAGTTGACTACCAGGAGCTGCTGTCACACTGCACTGAAGCAGGCGTGATGGTTATTGTGAGTGAAATTTAGAGTACTGGAAACCAAAGAAGTGATGATTATTAGATTATGTACAAGGAGAACAGATAATGAACAGTACAAGCGAATACAGAGATGCAGTCACATTGTATGCCACCATCAATTCTGCCAACCACCCACTCTCCCTCAATATTTTTCCTAAACAAGGCATTCCATCAATTGTTTACCTCAAGATGGATCAACGAGATGGCTCCTCAAATCCTAGTCAACACATTATGAGTAAGACAGTCATAGCATCGACTGTCTGATTTAATGCACGGTGCCCCAAGCCTCCCACTCTGATGATTCTTTGGAGACTGTTCTATCTCTGTGACCTTGCCAATCAGAATACACTGGGCCCATCTTAACTCTTATCTTGCAGCTGTGGGCCGTCAACTCCGGTAGACTAAAAGATGAGCTGTATGTTTTGGAGAGATGACCTGACCAAAAGACACTCAAGACGTTAGTGTTTGACCAAAGGCCTGAATATGTTTTAATATATGTATATACTAATAGATAGGAATTTGTCCAAAAATGACTTAACAGTTATGATAGGTGTAGAAAACATCCAGTCAGACTTTACAACAGGGCAAAGAAGAAATGTTGTGCAGAAAGCAAAAGAAGCACTGTAAAGCTTGTCAGCGGATCTGAATATGAGAAAAATAAAACAAAAACAACTCAAAGCCACAAGATTGTAAAGCAATGCAGCGGTTGGTTTTCTGATTTGAAAATAGGTTAACACAATTTTATATATAATAATAATAATAATAAATGTATTTGTTGATTATATTTTGTTATATTTATATTATATTTAATATTAATCTGAATCTACAAAGTAACTAATAATAACTTATCAAATAAATTGAGTAGAAGTATCAAACAAAAAAAAAACACTCAAGTGAAGTACAACTTTCCATCACTGGCAATGGGCTTCAAAGAAGGAGCATCCTCAGTGAGTTCGAATTGGTCTGGTTCTGAAAACTAGTAATGCGAATGGACAGAAGAGTGTACTGTCATCTCACTCCGTGCAAGAAATTGAAGAGGCGGTGATAAAAATGTACCTTTTCCTCAGACTAGAAGAGGAGATGTCTGACAAATATACCCTTCTAGAAGAGTATTACACAACCCAAGCTCATTGGATCTCTTTGTACAACTTTTACAGAAGCCGGTCATTTTGCCTTGTAGGACGAAATAGAGGACAGCACATGAATACCCTGGAAGGCCTGCGCCACAGTGGGAAGCTGCCCTTCTCACCTGGGCTTAGAAGGCATTCTGGGATGGCTGGAAGATCATACAGAGGTGATAAAACGCATAGAGAGGCTTTTTGTGGCCATGGTAGTATATGCAGTCACATCCACTCGGGGTGAATTGTTGTGAGGTGACATAGAGAACCACAGAGGAGAGTCGGTGTATGGCCTCGCGGCACACATCCACTTCCAAACTGAGTCCAAATCTGACTCACAACCTCGATGTTCAGGTTCCATTAGTCTGCTGGTGGCCTGCACTCTACCTACTGACTTCATCATGATCCCCCCACATCCTGTTAGCCGTCTGTGGGCACAAAAACATTGGAGGCTACTCTTGGTTGGGGACAATCCCTGCCAACACTAGTCAGACTCGTCTTGGCTGGATAGAAAGAGCCCAAGGAGCAGGCTAGCTGGCATTAGTCCACAGTTCTTAACCATCTGAGAGTTGTTGCAGCCAGGGTGGGTTGTTGGGGATGACGGGCCTTGAGCTGAACAGGATGGGAGCCAAAGTATCTTCATCTGCGCAGATCATCTCCCTCTGTCTTATGCTCTCTCAAGATGGAAGATCCGAAAGAAGGCAAGAAAGAGCATCATTTTTGGCCATGGTATGTGCAAATGTGCCCATCTTCATGATATGACCGGGGAAACCACAAGGGAGAGTGTTAGGTCACAAGGCACATAGATTCTCTTGTGACAAAGCGATTATAGGCCACATCTCTCACACTGAGATTACAGAACTGTATCAACCTGAAAACCTTTATCTGGTTTGATAAGAAACTCCCTAGGTGTTCTTCATTATGCGGTTCATTTCTAAGATTTATGAGATGACATTCCATTATTTTACCCTAAATGAGAAGGAGTGAAGATGTTCGGAGGTTTGGGAGCTCAGTTATTCAGAAGTCTCATGAGGCAGCTAGTATTGAGTCAGGAACAACAGAGTTAAATCAATAAAGACCTGTGAGGGAAGGACAGCAGGTCAGGATCAGAATTTATCCAGCAAACGCCAATCACACTGCATAAATTCTACAAATCACTCTAGTTTTTCAATTGAGTCTTCATCCGTTTGTGTTCATAGTCTTACATGAATGAACTACACTTGATTCCACTTAATCATGACTTGATCTTAGCATAATTATTTGGGGATGGCATCATCTGAGGCACACCAGTCTCTTTTTTAATGAAGTTTTCATTATGGGTTGCTGTGTACTGTATGCGTATAAAATATAGGAAAGACGAACATTAAAAAAGATGAAGATGAAGATGTTTCTGATGTGTTTTACTAGGATCCCTCGACAGTAAAAAAAAAAAAAAAAAAACCCAAGCTGAAACATAAAGACTTTGCGTTTGGGAATAGATAAGGGCTCAATTGTAGGCTATTGAGTCTGCTGAAGCCCGCAGGCATTCTTCCTGGAGGTTTGGAGCTTGACTGTATATGGACCGATGGAAGAGGTTGCATCATCAGGAGATGATATCTGACTTCCCTCTCTTACTGCCTGAGGGGGAAAATATATGTGAAATGCGCTCAGTCTATTCAATCCAATACTGTCGTCAAAAAGACAACCGCGGTGGTTAGTTTGGTTAATGTTTAATGGACTTAAAGGACATGATTGCTTGTTGGCACTGTATCAAATTTATGAAGTAGCCACATTGAGTGCTAGGATAAAATGTTTGGCTCCATACTCCTAATGACCAAAATGACCTCAATCATAAGTGTGTGCCTGCTGAAGTTACAGCAGCTGTCCAATTTTAAACGCGATGTCTTGACGTCACAATGACACTAATTATGGTTTTGATATAATCACTTCACTAGAGCTCTCGATGATTAGCTCGAGTGGCTTCTCTAATGAAAATGATGTCTTGCTTTGTTAACCTTGTGTGGCTTTAACAGTCAGGTGTTAAACAGTTGAAGATGTGGGCTGCATACTGAAAATAAAAAATTTACATCAAGAATATAAACCCTTAGCCCGAACAGCTCCATCAAATCTCCTCGCCGTTGATGCTGTTATAACTGGGCTGTGTTTGGATGTACTTTATAGCCCACTT
Source organism: Bovichtus variegatus (assembly GCA_943593645.1). Taxonomy (NCBI): domain Eukaryota; kingdom Metazoa; phylum Chordata; class Actinopteri; order Perciformes; family Bovichtidae; genus Bovichtus; species Bovichtus variegatus. The sequence goes on from CALSCE010010635.1 coordinate 4,346,890, forward strand.
TATTGTTGCTTTATGAAAATCAATATGTCATTTTATGGCAAATCTTACAAATACTTTCAATAAACTGTTAATGGGTCATCTAATCTCCTGCAGCCAATTACATTAGGGAAAAGGAAGGGAGCAGTCTTTCAAGCCTCATTTACAGGACAGGATCATGTTTCTAATGTTTTAATCTCTCACTATTGGGAATCATTTCTTAATGACAGTCGCCAAATGCTCTTGCAAGACATCTGCGAGAATCATCACCGTCATTACTCAGTCCAACCAATTGTTAGTACGTCAAAGCTGCATGCTACATTATCTTTTTGTTGATGTCTAAATAGTGATTGATGTCAGTCACTTTGAGAGCAAATTTCTCTAAGTGACACTGCACAGTTGATACAACTTAACATAATGACATATGCTCCAACTTACCATGCAGTTTGAGAAGGATGAGTCACTCCTTATTTCATAGTCATCTCATTTGCACTGTGATTGTGTTGACAATAAGAAGGAGAGGGCGCAGAGCATTTGGACTGAATGCTAATGTTTGTATACACCTTGTCTTGTGCTTTCTAGACAGCCCAGACAATGCCCGACCCACATGGGAGCTCTGCAGCTCTACCACATTCATTTACATTACACTACAGGCCAAACCTACATAAATCACTCTGTCAATGCTAAGCTACTTGGGCATTTCAATTGGCTTAAGTTTAGCCAGCTAGTATGGTATAATGCCATCCGTACAATGCAATAATTCCAACCCATTGATCTGATTACAAGCATTCTGCCCCATAATTCACTGTGCTGGAAATGCAGCTAATGTATGCAGACCAAGAAGACAATAGTTTCATCTCTGTGGGAATCGACACAGATGGGTCAAACATGCTGTTTTTGTTTCAGAATTATGCCCGTGCTCGCTGTGAGTATACGAGTGTTGGTTTTGGAAATCATTAGTTCTCAAAATCTTCCCACTTAGTCGAACCGCCTCCTGCATTGCTTATGGACAAGTTTGCAGCAATGCCAGGCTGTAATGAACACCTGGAAAAAGGTATCAACTCCGCAGAGACCATGCGATGTGCATGCCAAGATACGGATTCTTCTCTGTTTAGATGTTGGGCTGAATAGGTAGGCTGCAACAGCATCGTACACACAGGAGACTTATGGCAGAGTGATGGCTACAGGGAAGAATTTCACATGCTAAAACCAGTGTGGAATCAAAAGAGACCTCTGGCTTTTATATCGCTATTCATCCCACCTAATCTTTAGTGTGCCCAGGGTATTTTATAATGCCATGATATACCATGGCGGGGTTTATGGACTCAAGGATTTAGCAGCATGATGCGATCAGCCAAAAGGCAGAGTTGAGAAGTGGGAAAAATGATTTTTGCTATGCATGTAAATAACTGCTTTAATTACCTTCCAACAGCTGCATATGAAGGTAACAAAGATGACCTTTATCAGACAGTGATCTAAAAATTACCAGGGATATGCTCTCTGATGATTCTTCCTCCCTTTCACATGTTTACTCCACTTTTGTTCACAGTGATCTACACTGTCTTGTGATTTATGAACTGCATTCCACATGCAAGGAAAAACAAGCAGTCATAATTATTGATCAGCTGGTTCGATTTATATTCTGAGTAGACGTATAACTCTGTAGCACTATATGGTAAATATTGATTATTTCACTATTCATGTGGTGCTGCAAACTACAAGTTGCACTCTGTCTACATTTCAAAATGACCATATGTAATGAAAGTAAGTTCTTAATATGCTGTGGAGTGCTGCAGCTGTCACACTATCAGCTGCTCAGATGGAGCCAACTAAGTGAGAGAAAGGACAGAGAAACCAAAACACAATAGCAGTGCTTTCTCCTGCAAGCTATTCAATCTAAACAAGGACTTGGAGAGGAAGTAGAAACAATAAATTGACAAATCAGTGTGGTGAAGGTCACGGGGAGTAACACAGGAAGGAGGAATAGTTCCGAACATAAAGTAGGACACAACATTCACTAAACAAATGTCAAATTGTCAAGAAGCACGGTGGATTTATGAAAGGAATTGTTTTGAAAGCAAACAGTCTGATAAAGACTTGGCCCTGAAGAGGCAGTTTATAGCATAATGTGAAGTCATAATGTAACTGTTTGACTCTGCAATGGCCATCAAATGTAATGCGTGTGTATGTGTATGCATACCGTTTCATGTGCTCATTTTTGTTGGTGAATGGTGGACAGAAATTGCCTGTGGCAAGGCACAGAATCAATCCCAATAATGTGGCATCTTTCAGGTTGTGCAGTTTCTCAGACAACTTGAATGAAATGCACCCTTCACATCTCCAGTTCAAGACATTCAATTTCCAGTTCCTTCTTGGGGCAGAATTCTGCAGTGGAAGATCAATGCAAAATGACTGGAAAATTGCTAATGTTATTTACATCAAAGTGAGACTGGAGGAGACCAATTATGCCAGTGATTCAAGGCAATATTCCTAAATGAGTTGTCCCTTGGGTAATAACCATGTAACATTCTGATATTATTAATATTCTGAGACCCACCCCAGTATTGTTATTTTTTTTTTTTTTTTAAACATAAACTCAGATAACTTGACTACAGGCATTTGATATGCTGTAGATGTAATATACTATTGTTTTAAATCATTTATTACGAAAACTTAGGTTCTTTTGGTGAAATCCTCAGTCCAGAAGATGAACAAACACATGCAAATTAGGTTTTGTTGTTCGGAGAAAACAGATTTATGGGTGCGACGTAGAATGTGATATTACCCTCTGACGTCTTTGCTGAGACACAGCTATGCATCTTGTGGCAGCAGTGTGGTTGTATTTTTCATGTTTCAATTTGCAGTTGGAGTTTACCACTGTCTCAAGGAAAGCGCTGCGAGATGATCTGTTACTGTGGAGAAATCTGATTTTCTCTCCGAGATAGTATAGATGAGGTGTCAAGACAGATGCAGCAACATGTGTATTCTATCTACTTTGTGTGTGTGTGTGTGTGTGTGTTGGCACTTGTTAGGGAATACATTATGTTCTGGGGAAAGCACACTCACATTGGAAAAACAATAATAGAAACATGTGTGACAAATGGCAGCAGAGGAACACAGAGAATAAAGAACAAAGCTGAAGCCAATGGCTGGACTGGACCGTTTTAAACATTTACGGTTTGTACCCGCATAGTGATAGGCAGAGACTGGTATTTCATGGTCATTTTGTTTGTCTTTGCACTATCATGCCAGCGTGCATAAGTGAGGCAGCACAGAGCCAATCTCAAATGAAGCTCATTTCAATCAAGCCATTTCATATCAGGCGAGCTGATGGAAAGAGAAGAGCTTTTGAGAGTGCCATGGTGCATTCTCCATCTCCCAGACCAACATGAGTATTTATTTATCCGTGATGCTACCATGCACTTCAGTAAGCTGCCAAGTGACTGTCAGTGACCCTAAAAAAACTGCTAGTTGGAACATATAAAGATCCTGATTTCAAAAGGATATATAAAACAAATTAAAAAAGAATCTGATGACTCAAATAATTACATATGACTGATGCCTCTAAGAAAAGATCGTTCTGCCCAAGTTCTATTAGTACCATTTAAGTGAATGTCACAATTGTAAAGAGCATATGTCTTAACAAGTCATTTGATCTCAGACTCAGCCTTCAAGACTATCAAGGAATGACATTTGATTGAAGAAGATAATTCTTGAAACATGTGGACTTCTTTTTAGAAGAAAGAAAGTCACCCGTTGAGAGGGAGACGTGTGTGGTCTCAAGGTTGTCCAAGGTTCAACATGAAATAGAAGATTTTGAAAGAATCTAAAGAAACACTTGTTCGTTTATTGGTCAGTGTCACTAAAGAAATGTGGTCCGAGTGTGTCCAATCATATGGAAGATGAAGAACTCCTGTACATTTTGAAAAAATGCCATTAATAAAAAGAAAATATATATTTTACTCTCAACACTTTTGGTTGCCATTTAGTGTGCTTTGATTAAACACATTATAATGCGTTTCCTTTGGAAATAAAAGACGGATGTCCTTGTGCAGTTGTGATGTTAGTAGATGAGTACATTTATATATATATATATATATATATATATTCTGTGTAACACTGTAACACACTGGGTCTCACTTGACAAGTAAAAGAAGCTATTTGCATATGCATAAATGTCAGCTACACAATACCATATTGTTTGACACCAGCCTGTGGTGCCCCCCCC
>CALSCE010010635.1:4351103-4400530 GCA_943593645.1 Bovichtus variegatus
CCCCCCCAGCGTGGTTTGTGGTTTGTCTCTGTTTCCTCTGCTGCAGAACAGTTATAGAGACGGAGACAGAGCACCTGCCCCGGTGAGCACTGTTCCCAACAGCTTGCTAATGTCAACCTGCCTGATACGCACAGCGGGGTGGGGGCTCAAAGACACCAGCAATTTTCCACTGCATGCGAATGAGACTGGAGAGCAATCTGCTGGCCTAAGAGCCTCATAATCAGCACATCATTATCAGGAGGGGATTGGTGCATTGGGTGGCAGCGGGGTGGTGGGAGAGGAAATAAAGGGAGGGAGCAATGGATGACACCGAACAAGCTCCTCGTAGCAGTGGTACCTTGTAAGACGTAGGGAAAAAGGGAAGTTGGTTATTTGTAGAGCAAAGGACAGGGAAACAGATGAACTGTGGGACTATACAAAGCATTGCATAAAAAGGACTGAGGTGAGCAATCACATAGGCAGAGAGAATCACCTCTGGTTACACTTTAACCGGGCTCTTTGAAATGCAGCGGCAGGCTGTACATAGATTGCGGCAGCTTGGATATTCCCTGTTAGTCGATGTTACTCACAAAATCTAATGGCACACATAAGGGTATGTTTTTGAGGCAGAAATATTGTGACAGCTCTTTCAAGCTCACCTTGCCCCGCATGCATTATTTCAGTGAGCTTTAAAAAGGAGCACAACAGGAGGACAACAAAGCTGATACCACAGCCCATACCTACCCTCCTCTGTTTTTAAGAGTGCCCCCCCCCCCCCCGTTCTGTGCCTGTAACTCGCCTGTTATCCTTTGTCTGGTGAGAGAGGAAGCATTCTGATAGGGTGCAAGCATTCACAGGCGATAACAGTCTGCCATCCTGCTTGATCTCAGATTAATTTCTGAATCATATTAAATTGTTCAGGTGTAAGCTATTTTCTATGCCATTTGTCTGTGTAATGGCTTGGCTGTTCTGCTTTTAACCATACCACAGAGCCAGGGTTAACTGAGGTCAATGCGGAACAAATAGATTTAGAGAAACCATTTGTGACCAATTTAATGCTTTATCATTGGCAGTAGAAACATCCAAAAAGAGCTATTTGGAAAGATTTAGTTGTCATCAGGTAGTTTAGAAAACCCAGGCTTTTAGTTTTAATGTGACAACAATCAATCACAGCTGTCCAAATAGATGTTTCCTACCGCTTTCTGCCGCGTGGGGGCAATAGCGTACAGATCACTTGACTTGTCCTGGACTCGGGTTGTGCGCGCTGCTATGGTCTATGAGATGGTCAATTCATAAATTAAAAAAAAGAAAAAGCCCAAATGCATAGCCACCCTAGATGACACAATGGCACAATAAAGTTTTTTTAAGCAGAATAAAACCTTGTTAACCTCTGTAGGAAGGTGGACTGAGTCAATGTAGACTTTCAAACAGCACACACACGCACACACACACACACACTTGAGAGCTACAGTGCAACCTCCTGCTGGTCACTGGGTAATCAAACGGAGCACACACAAGCATACACAAATAACTGATCCTTTTTTTCTTACTATTTTAGAGGACTGACATGGGCTATAACAATTTCGTTTGTAGCAAAAGCTGTCATCTAATCACATGAACTTACAGACTGCCCGTCTCGTGTTATATTCCTTATTTCTATTTCACTAATCTCTCTGTGGTACATCCAGAGGTTATTCGGAGCAGTAAGAAGATGATGTCAATATTCCGTCTCGCACACTTGACAGCCGAGCAAATTCAATTGGACTGACTCCGCCTTGCTCATGCGGGACTTGTCCACAGGCTTTTCATACTACCGCGTGCCTGTCTGCGTGCCTGGTGCTCACTGACGGAGTGAGCTCTCTCCACAATCCCCCAGTCACTCACCCTCATCACCAGTGAGGAGCAGTCTGACGCACAGGACCGGCAGCAGCCAGGACTTCTCGGGAGTGTTTGGCCACCGAGCAACATGTCCCCAGCGTGGAGACGGGGAAGGCGCACCGGTGGCTCGACGGTGGCGCTGCGGACCATGGTTACAGCTGGACGGACTGGACAGGTCGGACAGGTGTGGGTCTCCTGTTGGATTCTGCTGTCGGCGACTTTTATCTACAGCGCTCGGGCTCAAGGTGAGGTGCACAACTCAGAATTTTTTTGCCCATATTGTGGCTACTGTTTGTTGCTGGCAGCGACCGGAGAAGCGCACAAGAAAGTCTGTGGCAGAGATGCATAGTGGAAAATAAGGATAGGTAAATATATTGAGGCAAGGAAAAATTGTTCCAAAAAAGACAATTGTTTTCTTTTACAGATCTTCCAACATAGGCACACTTAGAGCAGTTGAAGCACAATGCCTGACTGAATTCGTCAAATGTTAAATTCGTTTTCTCAGACACACATCGTGTTTAAACTGTCGGTTTCTCCTCCATCACATTCCCCATTGTAACCACAAGGCCACTTGCATGCTCCAAAAGCTCAAACAGCACAGCTTTCCTCCGCTAAACTGGACAATAATATTTAGCTGCAAATGTTAGTTGGTTTAAATTAGCCTAAATGATGTGTCATTGCGAGCAATTTCAAATACACCAGTCATCAAATGATCATTATAATAGAGTATATTGCTCTAAAATGTTCTGTGTCTGTGACTTAAAATAGTCTAGATATCATATTTTCATATTCATGTTATTAGTTTTACTGTTTTACAACATTTAAAAAAAGATCTCCAGTGAAATCTGTAAAAAGACCAGTGGCCCTGGCTGAGGAACCTCAAAACAAAATTAGTTACACTGCTTGTAGACCCTCCTGCCTATAGGCTATGCCACCTTAATAGCATAGCAGAGCCAATCATTACCTTGTATAATGATGACAATGGAACAATGAAGCAAAGCCATTATTTGAAGACTGTGTTACATTTGCAAGCGGTGTGAAAGAACGTGTTGGAACAGAATGAATAAATCACAACATTTAGGGTTCATTCACATCCACCACAGTCAGAGATATGTGGATAAAGGCGTGGACATGATCTACACTAATCATGCAATTACTGTGAAATTGGTATCACTTGTCACTTGGCACCTGTCAACGGATGACTTGTGCTTCTTGACCAGTGAGAAGGTAATGAGATATACATTAGATGGTAGATCGAGTGAAAGGCCGGCTAGAGCGAATCCTTCCTGCCTCCATATTTCAAAATTGGAAAAGCAAAACTGCCAGTTGTCACAAGGTAAGTTGAAAGTGTGTGGGCTTACTGGGCTATGGATTCCATCAACAGTCTTGATGTATATTCACATTAAACGGCGTTTAACCTTATGCTTCAGATTCCAACCACAGGGTCATGATTTTGATTACAGAGGGTCATGCGCCACCACAAAATGAAGACGCATGTTTGAAATACATATCCTCGAGGCATTTTTCTTCAGTAGGTCCCAAAGGAGAAAAAAATAAAAAAAGTCTCGTATTAGAAGTTGACTCATAGAGTGGCTTCTCTGTGCACTCCCCATCTTATAATCACAATGCTCAGCGCACCAAAGTGCTAAAAGCAGCATAATCCCTTTGCTTGTTTGTCTTTGAACAGGTCGCCTTGCTCTAAAGTGCTCCCAGCCCTATCTAAAAAGAGTCTCAGGGCGTTTCTTATTATGCAGGGCACAGTTCCTCTAGCTGTTATTACCATCCTTTTCTCGAGCTAACATGCCTGGAGTCTGTGAGGATCTGTTGAGCGCTTCAAGGCTACTTCACAGGGTTTTACCTTTCCTCCCCCAACAGACCTCTTTCACATCTTGCAGTTGGTATTCATGCCCCTTGAATGTTCCCGGCTGCGCATTAGCATTGGTGAGAGATTCACTCCTCTGTCTGCCTGCTCTTTCAATTGAGAAGGACCTCCTCAATGGCACACAGTCGCCGCTTTAGGTTCTGTGGTGGAGACGCTGTTGCAGTGTTCGCAGTGGGTCCCCTCGCAAGCCAGAGAGGTCTTGTTCTTCTGAAGTAGGAAGCCAATCTCATCCTCATGGGGCATCCGTGTTTGCAAATGACTGGCACTGCGGCTGTGCCTGTGCATAAAGTTAGAGACGCTGTAGTCCCTGAGAAGGGAGGACCTCTGAGGATGTCATAAATTAGACGACATACAGGCACACAGGGCCCTGGGGGAACCAGAGGTGGCATGTACTTGTTTTTCAACAGGTTCCTACTGAGGCTCCTGCTGCGTCTAATACTGCAGGCTGCACAAGAGGATACCTGATAGAGACCACAGGGGAACCTTCCTCCTGCTACAGGCTCCTCTCAGCATGCCATTTTAAAACTCATTTGGAGCCCCTCATCAAAATAGCAAATACATAGATGTGAGGTTTTGTCTTCCTTCGCCTCTTAGCGTTCTCTGTATCTTTTCACCCCTCCTCAAATCCTCTAGTGCTGAAATCTATCCATGTTTCTTGTTAGTGTGTGTTTGTGAAAGTGTGTGTGTGCGCACTTGCTGGCGCTTACTGTATATTCCTGTCTATTGAGCTTTAATCTAGATAGCAGCATTGACATTCTGCCAACCGGCAGCTGCTATAATTTTCTGGACGTACGTTATTATGCAGCTTGACAGCTGTCAGGCATTTCCAAATCTTTAAATCTTATGATAATCCACCATGCTTACAAAAAAAGCATTTGTTTAAAACACTCTGAATCCTTGTGTGATTAAAACTCCCTTCGCTAATACAGGCACCGGATCATAATTCATCTACATCAGTGACACACAAATACGCACGCGCACGCAAACACAGTCACTGAAAGATAGAAAAATCAATGTGTACAAGATTACACAACTCCATCAAGTGAAATATAATACCGTTTTAATAGAATCAAGGGCATCTCTTAGTTCCAGCAAAGACTGATGACAAACCCGATCGTCTGCGCCCACACATACAACACTCCATCACAAATAATAGAAAGCTTAATCTGTTTTGCATGTAGCTCCAAAAAAGTAGACCTACATACTCACATTGATGCTACATTGGCCTCTGGCGTCTGATTGTAGGCCTGATACTAAATCCTGAGCCATACGTGATGAGATAATTGCCTTTTCCTCAACTTAAAGCACTTTGATCACGTCACGTCTCCCATATGGGGCGCAGTGACGTGGGAGTGCTGTAACTTCTCAGCCATCATACCATAATTACACACAGTGCATATTTATGACATATGTATCTCCCTGTTTGGTGAAATGTAGTTAATTAAACATGTTTACTTCTCCAGAGAGCTAGCAGATGTCTGCTGAAATTTGGACTAAATGCTTGTTTTCTTCGCAACATGGCTCATGCCCAGAAAGACCAGCTAGTGGCTTGCACAGCCTCAGGTGAAACGTGGTGGCAGCCTGGCTTCCAAATCAGGCTCCATGTGTGTCTTCAGCGCATGCCTCCCGTGTCTGGCTGGTTGGCAGCTTTTTTCTCTGGCTGCCAAATGCTGTCGACACATGTTTATTCATGTTGCCACAGGATGCTTTATTCACCACGATGGAACATATCACAGCTGAATTAGAAGAAGAAGGAAAAATCAGCGCTCACTGGCAGCAACATTTGAAATAAATAAATGAAAAAAGCCTGATACCTTTTTTGTCTTTTTAAAATAGTATAACGAAGCTAATGTTTCAGAAAAGAAAGACAACACGAGTGCCTCAAACCCGTTTAAGGGTGACAAATGATTATGGTCTACTTTATTGTTGAAGAACAATAGGGCCGCTGTGCTGTCAACGTTTTTTAGCTTCAGGAGGCCTTTAATTGGCTCAGTCGAGCAGCAAAACTGTGTTTATAGTTCATAATGGAAATTTAATCAAATTAACTTGTACCGCTGGGCTTTGGCATTCACCCCTTGCCCAGTAATTGCCATTTGCCCAAAGGGCTATGGTAATGGCTATTTGCATGGGGCAAAGAGTCCTATCTCCCACCACGAGTCTGTCATGCTGCCATATTAGGGTAGCTGAATGAAATGATTACTTACTATGCAGGAGTTTATCTTTGCTGTGCCATCAGTACTTACTTTATAATGTGAGTTTGTGTTGAGAATTGTAATGGCCAAAGACAGACACAAAGTAACCCTACCTGTGGGGTAAGGCAACATATTCACCACACAGCATCCTGTTATGCAGACTGATTTTCTTTTCCCACAGACAGCCCTTCTTTGTCCTACTGGGTGAAAAATACAGTTTAGGAAAGGTATAGGCTTCTCAAATGAGATTTTTCAATAATAGCAGCATTGACTGAGGAGGCAAGTCTTTCTTTTGGGGCCAATTTTAATCACATAGCTGAGAGTGGTTTTGTTTCCGTGTCTTCTTGTTTACTGATGAGACTGAGGGGAGAAGCACTGCAAGGGGGAAGAGACAAATTCTTCACGTATTAATTCTCCCGGCTAAAAGTCTAATCAATCTGACACAAGACCAGGAGGCACCTCTTCAACTATTAAGAACAAAAAGAAGCGTCTCAGAACAGGCCCTGAGCTGGGACACAAACTGAAAGGAAATGACCTTGGATAGGGAGGGGGATTCAAAGTGGCACTTTTCGTTTCATTTGTCTAATATAGTGACAAGGGAGCAACGATGTTGTGCATGCTGCTTCATCAAAGCATCATCAGTGATTTGAAAAACCCTTAAAATGGTGTCATTACTTCCATCCGGGGAAGAGAGGAATTTTACTGAGGCAGTTTTCTTGGACTATACATCTGTCTTGAAGCCCCTTAACTGTTCCATGTAAACATTTAAACAACACAAAGGCAAGTGAAGGAACACTGTGGTGAGAAACAATGCTTTTTACTGCATAATGTGCACAGTGAATCTCTGCTCCCATTCAGCATGCCCCTCCTGGGGATGGGTGAGTGTATTTTTGTGTTGTGAATAAAATGGCAAAAGAAATACAGAAATGGAGGAGAAAAACTACTGGCGGCACCGATCCATATTTCTTTGTAGAGTCACATGAATTAATTCGCATCTTCACATTCTGATCCATTCTTCTGCTGACCTCAAACCAAGCCAGTCACAACACTTGGTTATTTTGCCCCACCATCAGCAGCAGCAAGTTTCCCTGCAGCAAGTGTTGACGTGGATAGGCACTCCAATATTGCTGTCTCACTCAATACAGAAAACATTGACAAGGAAATATAAGCGAGTCAGATGAACAACAAGCCCCACAACATATGGAACTGAATAAGATGGAAGGAGAATATTTTAGTTTTTCCTTCCAGTTCTTCTTTCCTGCCTGTCTGCAAAGTGACATCTTCCAGCGGATACTGTCAACTTTTACCTTGCTGTTCTGAAGCGAGCATATATTTTTTTATATATACATATGTGCCATGGAGGTGGGGTCGGGGGTCAGCAAGTTTGGTTAGGGCTGGGTGAGCAGAGAAACTATATCAGTCCAGTTCCAGGGCAGGGTCTCGTCTGGAAAGAAGGAGCCTCCGTGCACTCCATCTGCAGGCCTGAGTTTGCCGCTCAGGCTGTGCTGGCAGCATGCCTACCAGTCCCACTAGGGGGGCCTGGCAAAATTCCTCAAGCTGCATCTTCTCAATGCCGTGTGCTCAGTCCTGATTAGGACCAAAACTAACTCTCATTCCCAATTGTCCTACTCTTCGCCACATGGGATTCCATATCATGTTCGATATCACTTCTGTTACCCGACTCCTGCCTTTTTTTCTCTTCCCTAAGACAGGCAGAGCTCAACATCAGGCCCTCCCCACTCCTGTCACATTTTGACAGTACTCCACCTCCACTTTAAACAAATGTCTTGCAACAGAGATACCAGGGAATGTCAGTGTGGATGTTAAAGCACAGAACAGGCAAAGTGAGATAAATCTTAAGACATTCCTACCTACAATCCCATCCAGCAGCGCTTTTGTGTTTGCTGATAAGCGTTTCCTGTCTGGTATGCATGGCAAAGAGTACAGCTGTATGGCAGCACTTTAATGTACACATATCTTTGATCACTGTCCTTGCCTCTAACATCAGCAGAGTGTCAGTTAGGAAGTGTGATGGTGATGGGAGCTGACAGCAGTACTGCAGGTTTCTTGCTCTATTGGCTCATGTCACATCTGGATTCCCTTTCCTTGGCCTCTCAGCACAAGCCATAAATGTGCTTCAGGTGCGAGACTAAAACCATATGGGGATTCAACCACGAATCAAAGCCTTTGTCCAACACTGTATGGAAGCCTGCTTTCTTCTCGTAAGGCAGCTTGCATGTAGAGAGATATTTACGGACCTAGAAAACAAGCGTCATCAGGTTGTCATGATTATTTATGATTATAAAATTTTTTTTTTGTTACAGTTATGAGGGTATTCATGCAACTGCATTTCCTGAGAGCACAATGACTGATGACATATTTGTCTACAATAGATCTTTTTTTTACAGCTGACATTTTGACTTCTCATAGCAGGAGAAGCACAGGTGAAACTGATGACATTAACATTAGCTCGTTTCCATTGAGTGTCCCAGTAAGCTATTTCAGGGAGACAGCATGAAGAACACCAGGGCCTCCCCCCAAGTGGAATGCAGCTCTCCTTAATGTTATTTAATACACCTGTGCATTTCCTATAACATGTCAAAATGTCTGCCGTGAAAAAGGCCTTTTTCCCTACCGTTAGGTCCTGGATCATTACACTTTCATTTATGTGCTAAGAAAATAATTGACTGGTAAGATTTATTGTACCTTAATCAAAACTTACAAAATGAACAAAGGCTCCAGAAAAATAGGGACAGTCTGAGAGCTTGACTGCTTGAATGAAATTCAAGCAAATGTTTTAGGTTTGCAGTACATACGAAAATCAATACAGCACAGCAGCGGCTATTGAAATCAACAAATTGAGAAACCTGTTGTATTCGCTCTTCCTCTACATGCGTACAGGATTAATTGATGCGGGGCCATGCAGAGCCAGTGTTTGACAATGAAACATGCATCTGCCAATATGCAAATCGAGTCCGTCATGTGTTTCTGCCTGGAATGGTTTAGGATCAGTTTAGGAGAGCTCCTCAGAGGTTAAGTGGGAAGTCTTTGGGGCCTTGTACCTCTGAAAGCAAGCAATCCCGACAAGGATGAAAGAGATCCTGTGCGGATACAGATGCATATATATTTTTATTTGAAAGGCAGCTTGAAAGAGGATCCAATAACAATGCCTTTATTACTTTAATGCATGTTAGCAGATGCACAAACCTGCCTATAGGTTGCATGTAGACTTGTACGCAAACACATTTTCTTCCTCTAACACATGCATCTGCACACACGTGCGCGGATTGTTTCATTGCTGCCAAATGGAGCTTTTTCTCAAAAACCAAACCGGTATTTGAATGCTTTTTTTTCAGCGCAACTAATGAAAGTGGGCCGCAGCCATGGTGTCTCGTGTGAATAGACAAAATCAGAATCAGCTTTTTTCAGTGTGAAGCGTCATGCTCTGACGATCTTCTGTGCAAAAATACTTTCAAATGTAACCTGTCTCCATGCCATGTCACAGTCACTGCCAACTACAGTGAAGTGACAGAGAAAAGGGAACAAAAAGAGAAATGAATATTGCCATGGACATTGTGAGGAAGCAATAGGGGGGGTGGGGGTAGTGGGGGAGCTGTGGGGTATTGATGGAGGAAAGAAAGGAGAGCGCTGCATCAGTGGGGCAGAGATTGCTGTGGTGTACAGTAGCACAAATCCGAAATTCTGTGCAGATCCGACAGTAGCTAGGAAACAGCTGACAGTAAAATGGGGGGATCAAAGGGATTAGTGTGCCCAGTTTGAGGCCAAACAGTAACCCTTCCACTTCTCCCACTGCCAGCCTTTTTATGCATTCACCCCTGCATTTTAGTGGTGTGCTCGGCCTGTTCGACACAACACATCTCTGGTTATCCTCTCTCGTCTAATTGTTTAATTTTGGAATCAAGCTTTGTACACACTCCTCAGCCCTTATACTGTATGCTCTCACAGACAGGCAAATGTGTATAAAAAGGTCATATTTTCAAGACAAGTAGGCTGAAGAGAAACACCCACCCTCACACATAAACAAAAGACCAAAGGGTACACAAAAAATACAAAAGCCCTACACACAAGTAATCCAGACAAAACAAAGACAATGCATCTGAGGGAAGATGATGCACATGTCAGACACAATCAGTGCTGCCTTTTGTGATCTGAGTGAGATTTCCTGTCACTGGGACTCGAAACACAGCCTGCTTAATTCTGCAGGGGACTGCCATGTCCCAAATGCTCCGGTCACTGTCTCCTCTTGTCTCAGAGCCAGAGAGACGTACCTAAACAAACGAGCCCGAGCGTCCCCTGATGGGGACATGTACTGTACCGCACCAGGAAGACTTCTGTCAATGTTGGCCCCCTGTCTCCGCGCTGGAGATAAAGCGAACATGTGAACACACTCTAGGCTGACACTGAGCTTCACCCAAGAGAGTAAAGCCAAATCCGATCTACATCACATGTGACATACATATGATGGCTCAAAACTGATTTGTGATGCCTGATTTCAAGCAAGAGCATTCATTACGACAAACAAAGACAGGGTTGTCCCATGTCATGTGTGAACAGATTCTATATGATGGCTGCAGCTGCTTGTGTTGCTGTTGCAGAGGCCTCGGGCTACATTTCTGTGTCATTGTCCTCAAAGCTTTCGCAAATTGCTGGTCAAGCTATTTTCATTTGCAAGTGGAGGGCTTTCAAAGAGTAATTTCCTTGTTCTGTGAAATGAAATATTTGAGCACATATCGTATTGTAGCAATGCTGGACATGTTCTCTGCCTGTGGGGACTGCCGAAATGGGAGAGTCAGTGGGATTATATCAGTTTAATGAAGTTGCTCTGGCCGATGTTTAATTTCATGAAATTCAATTAAAAAGCTTTATTTCCATTTCTGTAATCACTCAAGGGGTCGCCGTCATTAGATTATAGGGAAGGAAATTGTGAGAAGAAATTACTAATCAAAAGTGTGTTCTTTGATTGCATGTTTTGCTGATCCGCTAGTGTCTTTTTAAATGCTTCAAAATGAATATTGTGACTCTAAGAGAAGAGAAAAAGCTGCAACAGAAAACTGAATTGTATGAACAGAGTGGAATAAGTGGGTTGACTGTGTTTGTACGGCATGCAAAGATTGGAAGACAGTGCAGCTGTTAGACGTGGACAATAGACGCAATCACCGTAGCAGAGCAGCTACCTTCCCGCTTTTATCTTCCTCTGTGGAGCTCACTCCGATTTTATTGTCGAAGCTCCTGTTGTTGCTTCATATGTTAAAGTGGACCCAGCACTTTCCTTGCCCCCACTGCATTAGTGAGGAATGGTGAAGTAGAGAAAAAGAGACAAGGTGAACGACAGAGAGAGCATGTACCCCACCAGCGTTGCTACAAACACATACTGCAGAGCTGACATATGCAAACTCAAAGGGAGGCGGTGTTTAAAAGCTTTAATCACACCACTGCTCACAGCCCAATATGGCGTTGCACTCTGCATCATTGAAAGCTTGTTTTATTAATGTTGTCCAGAGTGAAGTAGGGTGGGGTAGTGGGGCCGGGGAGGGATGCATTGTGCTCTTGATTTAAAGTGGGGTGGAGCAGAAACAATGGCCATGAAAAAAACATGGCATGGTTGTGAGAAGCAGCCCACTTCCATTACTTTAGAAGGCACGGTGCCCAAAATGGTGTATGAGAAAGTGGATGTACAGTATGCAGAGAAACAATGACACATGATGGGTCTTTATGATTCTCTAAAAAACTATATTTATACTTGAAAATGTACATGTCATGTTGGTCTTAGTAGAAGAGTGGATTTTTCCCGTATGTCAGTCATAGACAACGACATGACTCTTGCGCTCTGGTTGACTGTGCGAAAGTAGTTCATCACGTGCTTTATGTGACACATACAAGCCAATCGAGAGAAAGTATGTTGTCTTTGAGTGAGCCGCTGAAGTGAAATCTCGTGTGAATCTGATGCCTAATTGCTCTCATTAGCAGCCGACGTTCACACCAGTTATTCTGCACAATTAACCGTCTGCCACTGAGATGTTATGAGGCAAAATACTGCGGTGGGTCAAGGGAAAAAAGCGGTTGTAATTAATTCTCACTTAAATTAATGATTTCATATTTCAAAGGCTGGTACAATGGCATTTTTTTTTTTTTTTTTTTAGATTCCCCAAGGGGAGACCACTGATGAGTGTTTTTGTGTGTCATATGTAAATGAGGAGGTGCGCACAGTTGATGGAAATCAGAAGCCATTGTTGTTTGACAGTAGGCACCTTTGCAGTGATTGCCTGTGTTATTAATTTGTGGGATGAGAGGAGGCAGGATCCTCCAGCCTCTGATGGTTACGCGCAGCATTAAAGAACTGCTGCTATGAATGACACTCGGGGCTAATGAGTATGAATACATTTATAAAAATAGGCATGGGCTCCCCTCTCAGTGCAGATTGGGAGTGACAGTCACATTGGTTTGGCATGGTTGATGAGAGAGGAAACCGCTGCCCCTGGAGATGGAGGGATCAGACAAACAACCCACACACACACACACAGACAGACACACACACACACACACACACGCACACACACACACACAGACAGACAGACAGACAGACACACACACACACACACCCCCAGCATGATGACATTCAAAAAAGCTCTAGTATTTAAGAATGACTATCGTGTCATCTCGGGATACTATTTACTCACTGGACACAAACATTTCTGATATATCAAAGCCTGCGTCTACCTCACTCTTATGTCTCTGAAATAATAATTACCCTAGTATCAATCATAACTAATTGCTCCATTTGTGCATGATGTCATGGCGAATAGCTCATGTGTTACTATGCGTGAAATATCGAGCAGGTAGGTGGCCCGAAAGAGGATTTCTTCTACTTTTGAAAATCCACAGGTGTCATATTATTAGCTGGTGATTTATGCCGCAGAAATAAAACATTTACATTGCCTGTCAACCAATTTATAGACTGTTTCCTGTGGAAACAAAGTGCAGTAATTTGTCATTACGCACAATTCATTACTATCAGACTCACTTTGGGGGCATGAAGATATGACAATTTATCTCTCTGTGTTCGTAGTTTGGCATTTAAACACGGTCATTACCTTACATGGCTATTAATAACAAAACCAATGTTAATTGAAAGGCATTTGTTCATAATGTATCCAATATACAAGGAGGAAAATGTTTAATTCTACAGTGGCTGTTTTTAGAAACCAGCAGCCAAAATATTTCTTGACTATAAAAAAAAAAAAAAAAAAAGAAATCAGTGAGTAATCTATCACATGTGCAGTACATCACACACAGGCTTGTTTCTCTAAAGATGTATTTCATTTCTCTATTTATCAACATCAAAAGAAAAGAACCCCACAGTCATCCCACCCCACGGCCATCAGAGACATTAAGCATCACTGAGTGTTCTTTCTTTAACGCAGACGAGAGTTATGGCAAACACGGATATGCAAATGTGTTCATCTGTTTCCCTCGGTAGGCGACAATTTTAATTGATTAATTGAATATGTTTATTTGATTGGTTGCGGCTTAATAATCCAAGACGTTATTTGTCAAGCTGTTCAGTTTAGGTGCAACAGCGTGACTGTTTCTCTTCCATTTTCCCTCTTAAGTTAATGTCCCTATTTTCCCAGAGTTTGAAGCACAGGCAGGACCAATCCCTCAAAGATTTGTGAAGGACTTTGATTGAGATAAGTGGGATACTCATTGACGCTGACAGACGTAACCTTGGTGAGTGTTCTCTGGCAGCCACTTGAGGAGGATGGCAGACTGTAAGCGCCGGACATTGGGCATAACTGACACCATGGTGCTAACCTTGAGCCAGGTTCCTGTAGAGCAGCAGCTCGGTATTTAAGGCCCAGAGAAAACTCCTTGAGCATCTGACTTAACTGGGTTAGACTGCACCCATGGATGCAAGCCATCAAACTGAACTAATTAACAGCTGAAACAACCTTGAAAGCTGCAGACAACAGTGTGTTAGCAACATTTGCCCCCCCACCACTCTCCAATTCTTACATTATTTTCTGGTGTATTTGCTATGTGCTATGCTACTCAATTCATTTATTTTGCACTTGAACAACTGTTACTTTTTAAGCTTTTCTCTCCAGCTGAAATTAGGTTAGAAGTACCTACCCATCAAACGGTTCTGTTGAAAATTGGAGAGGCATAAAAGACAGATAAAAGCACTACATGTTGCCCCTGAAAAAAAAAAAGTAGTTTTGTGGGGTTAGAGAGAGAGAGGAGAGAGAGAGAGAGAGAGAGAGAGAGAGAAAAGGCTCATCACTTTCTAGGATGCTCATAAGGATTCTGCTTAATAGGATGACTCATTTATTTACTTGTTATTTCTATGTTGGCATGTCTGTTCATGGTGTTGCCCTAGAAATTGAATTTCTGTGCTTTTGACTTATGTTCGCATGAATCAAAAACAGCAAAAAGGATTTACTCAAAGGGGAGACTCATCAAATTCTGTCAGATTTGAACTCTCATACCACTGAGCTGCAGGGATCCTGTTTGATTTCCTCCTGATTCAGCTCGGCTGCCATTTTCTTCTGAGGGTAGTTTGGCGTGAGTTGCTGCAGGGGGTCAGGGGCCAATTCAACGTTATTGAATAATAAATAAATAGAAATGTGTTCCGACTGTAGCTGATCCCTGTTGTTTCTTCTCCTCTCACTTCCCTGGGCAGACAGACAGCAGCTGGGGCCTTGTATTTGCTGTAATGGCCTGTATATATGCAGGGTTTCATATTTCAATCACCGCCACGGCAGCAGAAATTGGTGGTTTAAGATGAAGTTGAAATTGGAAAGTGGCTATCGTGTCTGCATGAGGAAACACATTTGAATCCCGGTGGAGAAGGTGCTTGGCAGCTGCATCTGGAGCGCAGACTGACAAGTCCTTAGGAGTGAAGTTAAAGTTAGAGCCACAAGTGCTCCAGCGCCTTTCAAGCCTTAGCCAAATGATTTTCCAGCTGAGGTCGCATTAGGGACATGAGATTTGAGGAAGTATTTCATAATAGCCCTATAATCAATGATTCATCACTGGAAATATTAATGAGCCATAAATGATGTATTGGACTCTAGATCTACAATCACATCATTAACTGTCACAGGGCTGCTCATTCATGGTAATAAGGTATTTGTAATAATTAATGTTTTGTGTTATTTGGCTATGAAGTATATGGAAAGCGATATGGCAGAGCACATTCGTTTGTTTTTTTGTAGTTGAAGTAGGCCGTTGAAAATCAGTTTTGAGTTTCACCTTTCATTTCTTGCTGTCACTTATTACTGTTACTCACGCGGTCTCTCTGCTACATTAACTGAATATTCATTATGTGGCTAATAGTGGTGCCTTTGATGAGGAATGATCATATTTAATTTTCTTGCCTGAAAAGGAACAAGTCAGTGAAGAGAGGGTGAAGGAGAGGAGTCTATGGGAGCGATAAAGGGGAGGGAGTGAGAGAATTAGATGAAGCGATGAATGGAGCGGCAGAGGGGCATGGAGTTTGTGGAGGGAGGTGTGGGGGGGGGAGGGGGTGTGGTGGGTGTCCAGATTACAATATGATTATATCAGTCTACCTGCCCGATAGCATTGATTGACCTGCACCTGTGTCTTCACAACTCCTCCATCTCTCAATGCCAGTGTATGAGGGTGCATTGTCCCCCACCCCCCCCACATTGTGCCTCTCTTGCTTGGAAGAAGAGAGTCTTTCTTTCTGCTCTTTTCCCCCTATACTCTTGGCAAGAAGGGGATCAGATTATGATTATGAGAACTCAACCAGTGGCCACGGCGGTATTTCTTTGCTCCAGCAGCTGCAGTCCCTGGCTGCGTTTATCGCTTTATCGATTACCATCACAAGGCAGTAATTTGCCGGGACTTGCAGGGACATGATTAAAGTTCCGCAAGCAATGCACGGTGGCTCAAGTTGGTGCCGGGGTGTCATGTTGATGAACACACGCTGACACATACATACGTAGACTCTAACGCTCTGGTAAGCAGGGAGCGTTCAAGGGAGGGGGACGAGGGGTGCAGTCCTGTCATAGACATCAATGGCTTTAAATCTCCTGAGCTAACCTTTTAATGCTCTCAGATCCTTATGGCTGGCTGGATAATTGATTGTGTTTGGTCTAATGGGATTAAGAGGCAGTAGTGGCCTTGGGCTGGACACAGTGGCGGGGATGTAGTAGGGGTAGTGGATTGGAAGTTGGAGAGGCAGATAGAAGCATGAAGTGAATGGAATTTGGATTGAATCGAGGCATAGGTGTGTTTCTGAGTGTGTGTGTGTGTGTGTGAGTGAGAGAGTAATAGAAAAAGAGAGAGAGAGGATGACAGAAAGAGTGACAGAGACAGAGAAAAGCGGCTGATTTGAAAAAGAGTGATAGGAAGGAGCATAAAAGCAGGGTGGATAGATAGCTGCAGGTCTGCTTCTCAGTCCATCTCTAATTAGCTGTATGAGAAAACCGGGGAGCTGATGGTATCCCCAAGTGAAAAGCTTGTTAGCGTAAGAGATACTATCTGCCGGCTATTGGTTTTGGTTGTGTTTTGCTCGCTCGGTGAGTCACCGGGTCTGCGGTGTGCAGCGAGATGAAAGCGGCGGGAAAATATGAGCCAAGGTGGTGGGGCCCTTCCCCCCTCTTATCACGCGGGATAAAGCCTGTCCCATCTTAACTTATCAACAGCCTCTGTGCTTAAGCTTCATCACTTACACCAGAGCTTTTTAGAATCTACCAGTCTGCTAGCCCCCCTTTCTTCTCTGAATTATATTTAACTTTCCTCCACACTTGGGATGAGATAAAAGCACAAGTTTGTGTGGGGGAGTCGTGAGGGATGAGGCTGCGGTTAGCACATTTTTGCTGGAGTTTTCACTGATTGCTTGTCGCCCTGTATGTTGCAGCAGTGTGTCTGGAATCCCCACTCTTTGCATGGCTCTATCATGAGTGCTCGCGCAGTGCAGAGCTGTCATCATCAGGTCCAGTTTTCTAGTTTTTTTTTATATGTCTATCGCCTCTAGTACTACACTCCACCACCGCCCTCTTCATCTATGTTGTATACAGCGAGATAGTAAAAGGGTTAACAGGGTCTGTCGTTGCTGGATTGCTGGCTCTATTCATAAGTCCAGCCAGCCAGATCATGCCGCAGATCCAGGTTTTGTCTCTAGTGAATAGAGAGGCTGCTGCAGCCCACCGGCCCTTTATACTGGGCCACGTTTTCACTTGGGCTCAGAATATGCCAGGTCAGGATAACTGTTGCCATTTGGTGGGCGGCGGAAGGCATTTTGCCAGTTTCCTGTGGCCAGAGTAGTGAAGATAAAACGTGTTATTGTGCATATGCGTCTGTGTGTGACAGGCCTGTGCAGTGTGTTGGTGAATGAGAGACAAACATAGAGGAGAGAGCACAGCAAAGAAAAGGAGGATGATAAACCCTATATGTATGGAGTAGAAGGCTAGGTGTGTCTGCTTATGCTCTGGTGGGAATATAAGAGAGTACCACGCAGTACACCATGTGTGTTTGCGAGTTAGAGAAAATGTGTCACTCTGACCTGGCTGTCTGCCTATTCTTGTCGAGGAGACGACAGGTTAGGGGTTGCTATGGTTACCTGGAGTAGGGGTAGGGTTGGAATGAGTTTTTTTTTTTTTTGTGTGTGGTGGCCTTGCAATTTCAGTTAGAACTTTTTTTTTTACGCCTCACATGTTCTAGTTTTGTTTAGGTGATGGGTGATATTGTAGTGCCATATGGGTGCAGCAGGTGTTACTAGTAGATGAGTGCCAGTTTGTGCACATAGTGGGTGTTAGAAAGAGCTATCAGTCAGCCCATTTCTCGCTCCGTAGAGACTTCCCAGAGAGCCGTGTTGTCCCCACAAGGGCCAGATGCTGCCTTGGTTTGCTCTGCTGCCCTCTTTCCTCTCTTCCCTCATTCTCAGGCCCACATCAAACATGCGCAGCGCATTTCCCCCCACAGCTCTAAATCTCTTTAATTCTATCATCTGTTGCCCATTGAGGGCAGCAATTTAGTCTTTACGCAGCATTTTAGTGTGCCATTAAAAATTCTGTGAGGTTGGTGGCCAGGCCCTGTAGCGGAGAGGTGGCCAGTCTTCAATCTGTGTCTCTGTGTCTAACCTCTGCATTGCTGTCCCCCGGGACACATCCAACCATAAAGATAGTGTTTGAACAGCTCGGCCTGGACATATAGAGAATTCATTACAAATTCCTTACACGTCAAGCTCATTCACTCCATCACGATGATTGTCTACATCATTCATACAGTGTATCGTGATAACCGCTGAGGCCACACTATGGTGTTAGGGGCTGACAGAGTAGTTATCAAGTGGTAAATTTCTCTTTTTTCCTCTGTTGTCAACAGTCTTATAGATGTAGAGGTTAGTCACCGTTCAATATCTAGGAACCGTATGAGCTCTGACCTTAACCAACATCTGGTGAGGGAGGTTATAAGTGCTGCTGGATGGATTTTATGGACCCTAGTTTTATGTAATTTCCAGCAATTTCACCATTACTTTTACAGTGATTGGAAACTGGCTGTGCTCAGTTAATGACTTCCATATCTCCCAGATGGAGAGCAACACCCACACTCAAAACAATGACAGAACAATGACTTGCAAACTAATTCCGTCTCCGCAGAATTATACCAGTATGAATTGTTTACATCATTACGGCAACAGCACTCAACAGACTAACCTGAAGCTGTTCGAGCCTAATAAGAAGCCGGTTCTGCCCCGTATTGAGTCAGGGGTCTCCTGAGGTTGGGTTTCACTGGTTCACTCCTGCTAATAGGGGGTTGGTTGAACCTGTGTTGGCCCTCTGCCACTCTGGCCAGCTACTCTCCTCCTTTAAGGTGAGAGAGAAGCTACGCTGTATGTCCTTAGCAGACCTGACACTGACACTAAGAGTGATTGCCCTGTCTTAATCAGTGGAGTGTCTTGCAGCAGCAGGGAGCCACTATGCTTTGTGCAGACCTGACCTGTCCTACTGCCCTGCTATCAAGCCTTCCTTTTGACTCCTATCGAGTTAGAGGAGGAAGATGTTTTTCTCACCAAGGTCTTTTCAATAAACTTTTAACAACAAGAAATACCTGAACAGACACAATCTAATAAAACAATCAAGAGAAAATTGTTCTGCCTTAAAGACTTGATACGGCTAGAATATGTCTTTCCTCAAAATAATTCTCCTTTATTTGCTCAGTTTAGGGTCACAATGACCAAATGAAAGATCAGTGTCAATTGTCCCTGAGAGGAACAACACAACCCAACCACACTCAGCGAGTGAGTCATAGCCTACAGACTAGCAATCAAATATACAATGAATCATTGATTTATCTATACAACTATGTAAAGCATTCCCTCTTGGTCTGCGCGTACGTTTAAGCAACATTTATTATGCCTGTTTATCACGCTGCATTTACCAGAATAGATGCAGAATGTTTTATAGCACATAACATTCCTACCGGTCTAACACAACAGAAAAGATGTTTATTGTTGAGAAAAAAAGGAAATCTCCATTCAACTGTTTGATGAGATTATTATCAGTAAATATTTCCTGTCTACCTATTTGCTCTAGTATCTCATTGGCAGCGGCCTGCACACATCTGGGAGTGTTTTTCACCCGGTATCTCACAGACGAAGATAAACAGTGGTGTTGTTTGCTGGTGAGCCTATGTCAACACCAGTGATGTCACGGATACCCATTGTAACAAACAAAACCATGAAACAATGATACGGGATTAGCTGCCCGTCGATCAGGGACAGCCCAAGGGTAGCAGAGAGATACGGGCCAGCACAGCGCTTTGGTTTAGCACATCTTGCTGACAGCTGTCTGTCCACATGTCAGCCAGAGCAACAAACCTAATCCAAGGCTGCGTGGCACCTCCAACGTACAGCAACAGTGACAGTAAGGAGAGCAACAACATGTGCCCCCTCCCGCTCACTGTGGCAATGCTAGGTGCTGGATTATTCGTGGTGTGGCGGATCATCCTCAGCCCTCTCACCCACCCAGTCAGCCTTGGAGGTGGATTAGAGGCCTGGTAATCTGACTGTGTGGTGACACATGTCAACCATGGGATGTCTAGAGAGAGGAGTCAGGGTGAATTAGAAAAGGCTAGGTAATCCAGGCTATACGGCCTCAGGGCCTTCCACTTCATTCACACGCTCACCCCCAGTCACACAGAAACACATGCATGTGTACAACACACACACACACGCATAAGTGTGTAGTCACTTGCTGCACACATACGCAGACATTCCCGTACATGGGCCTGTGGCCTTCCTTGACATTACCTCCCTGACATTACCTCCTCAGCACAAGCCCAACCTGGGATTCCTGTCACATTCTTCCATGGGCAAGACTCACATTTTCATTACGGTGGAGCCAGTGGCGCTGCACAACCTTTTTCTCCTCTCTTCCTCTCCTCTTCTCCTCTTCATCACCGTGTCAATCATCACAATGCTGTCACTCTGGATCTGTCTCTGAACTAAGCTGTCTCTGAGCTAAGATCCAGACACACTTGAGAGACCGAGGCAGACTACTCACCCAGACGCTTCTCTCTTGAAGTTGTACCAGTATTTCACTCTTTTCTGCCTCTCGACACTTCCTTAAGTTTTATTTTTTTCTCCTTTCCCAGATTTTTTTTTTTTTCCTTTTTCTTTTTTTGCTGATCTAATTTGCAATATTTCCACATATTAGATGAAGCCTGTACATGCGGAACAGAGTACACATGGCCAGGGAATTGAGAACTGCAAATAATTCCCTCATGTGGAAAGGCTGCAATTAACTGGGGATGTCAGCCTTTGTAAAATATAATTGAGTTCAGGACGAAATGAACGTCTCTAATCCGGCCGACAGAGCACTGTCAATCAGCGTTCCCGCATCCCCAAAACCAACTGTCATGCTTGTTTATATCTGTCTCTCTACTGAATTTTTGGACACTAACGCTCCGGCAGCTGCCTGTCTTTAATGCGTGGGTGACTGGGTGACTTTGTGCATGCCCGGTGGGAGCGGGATGCTGCACTAAAGGGAGAGACTGGACATCTGTTTTTTTTCTGGTCGCGCTGGAGATAACATTGTGTGCTCAGCCATGGTGTCAAACACCTGCGTGACTGAAGAAACATTTTCTCCGTTACTGAGCATAAATCGCCTCTCATGACGCGCGGAATGATATCAACAAAGAATGTAGCTATTAGCATAGCACGGCTTCACCTCAATTCTAAGGGGTCAAATAACAGCTGTCTCGCAAGTGAATAGGCCTCTTCCTCTCACGTAGATACTGTATGTGAATTACCTTTCCCGTCATTGCTTCTTCAAGACATCCTCCTGGAAATGTAATCCATTTACAACGCTCAAATACCGCCTGTCATGGCAGAAAGACGAGTGTTGACCTTAAAGAGCCTAGATAAATGAGTCCACTGAGAGAGCAATCTTTTTTTTGTCCTCTTTATTTCCTTTCCACCCGTCTCTCCCACTGTGGTGGCTGCTTCAGGCTCTGATCTATGGCCTTTCTCTAATCAACCCTCTTACTGAGAGGTAAAGGGCTGTGAACACATCAGATACTTCGGTGTCACTCAAAACAAGCCTCTGTGTCTTTGGCTTGTGTGTCCAACACAGTTCAGTTTTTGTGTGTCTAATGATTGCCTTTCAAGGGCCTCCTCAGTGATCCCTTCAGACTCCCAACAGGCTCCCATGGAAATGGATTAATTACAGGGCGCCTGACAAATGGCTGCCCACATTTGCAGGGGCTTTGTAAACTCTCTTGACTAATCAGCTGGTCACTCAACACGACCTCATCACCAGCCTGACCCAGACACTGTAGCTGTGGTTGAAGGGCCTCTAGTCAGAGATTAATTGTATCGTACTTCCAATGCCGTTCACCACTAACTGTCATCTCAGTGCTGTCAACTAAAGCAGTGGTTCTTCACCCCAGACACCCGTGGACCCGACGTGCTTGAGAAAAATCTCTCCAAACCATTTTATCTCCGAGAGTTTTGAACTCTTAGAGAAATAGATTTTGGATTGATTGTCTACTCTGCACCCTGTGCTTGGTTGACTATAAATGTCTTTGTTTGTTTTGTGCACTGTGTTTTTGTGCTCTCTGTTTTCTCTGGGCTTGTTGAGCAGGTGAATGCATTGTTTGTTTTGCTTTGTTTTGCTAGATATTGCTCTTACTGCAGCCCTCTGATGCCTTGTGCCAAATGCATAATATGTAAAATGGATACTGCAATGTGTGTTGTTTTAAAGAAGTGATGTGCAAATATCTACATGATTAAAACCCCTAATCATCAGAGTTATGTGTCCTCATTCCTGAAACCCACTGTAAAGTGCTTCTGTCTGTAACATGTTTACTTAGCCGCTTACCCACCACATGTTGGTTTTGAAGCTAGTTTCTTATCCAGAATTAGAAACACAATTCAGAATATTCATATAATTCAGTCAGCATTTTCTGAAATACAGACAAATGCCTGCAGCATTGTTTATGAATTTGAATAACCCCTAAAATAATAGAATACAGCAGGAATACAGAGTAATGCCCTGGTGTACCTCTAAGAACACCTTTGTCAGTGACTAAATGTGTGTGCATGCGTGTGTGTTTGTTTGTGTGTGTAGAGGGAAGATGAAGTGGATGAGAGAGGGTTGGTGGTGTGTTGGGCATGCGTGATCCCCCTTACTTGCATCCAGATCCACAGGCGGAGAGCACTGAGCCCTCAGTCAGCACATCACATAAAAGCGCCAGGCTTTGCAGGATTGCAAACTGAGAGTTTATTTTTTCCTCATTTGTTTACCTTCCTCTCGGTGAGGACAGGTTTTCAACTATTGTGGGGAGTGCACAAGAGAGTCTACCATTATCACAGCCGTAATCGACCATTACAGTTTCTCTCTCATCAGAGTGCTCGTTAACTGCAGGACAAAAAGCCTCCAAAACAGACAGAGTGTCCTGGTGCAAACAACAGGGTTGTTCACCGTGCCAGCTTAAACCAACAGCTTGTAAATTGAATCCTGTGGCATACAGTCAAGTTCTCAGTGTTCAGTGGAGCTTTGCCACTATCAACCAGCAAGCAGAGCCCCAAACTGACCCTGAGGCTCAACAACACCTGGCTCTTCCCTTGTTAATCACGGGCAAAGATCCAACCCAAACAAGTGCCTGTGTAGCTATTGCATTTCATGTCAGATGTGAACCACGCTTATACAGTATTTTTAGACTTTTAAAAACAATGCTTTCGTTTCATGTGCGCAGGTTTATAGTTTATGTCAGTGCACCTATTTCAGGGTTGATCTAATTCACTGTGCCTCTCAATGTGTCTGCATCCATTTGTGAGTTTTTGTTCCCTTTGTCGAAGCGTATTATTGACGCTAATGGGCTTGGATGCCGTTCATGATTGGAACTGTCAGCATCTGGATAAAAATAAAGGCCAGTTGAAGATGTGGGTGCGTGTTTATTTGGGGAAAAACTTTAACCTGTGCGAATGTGTGCATGCAACTTTACCTACGCTTCGGGTGGTTCATTCTGAAGGCACACTCGCAACAAATATCCAGTCGCATCAGAGAAATTATGTGCGACAGCAATCACTTTACATTCCCAGAACTGAGCAGATGGAGCGTGTTATACAGTGAAATAAACACACTGGTGAACGTAGCACTGGTAGAATCAAGCCAGCTTTTTTTTGGTTTGTTTTTTTTTTTGGGGGGGGGGGTAGTCATGGGGAAAACAACATTTGGCAGGGCTTTATTCAGAGTTGACCACTGCGTTGATGGATTTAAAGGTAGATGATTAATCTGTTGTTCAAAGTAACATTTGTCCTCAACACCATGTCATCCGTTTATTTCAAACACATCTTTTTATCCCTCAATCTGCCCTCTACTCTTCAGATGTCTTTGGCGTTTAAGTGTGTTGGCCAAATGGGATTATGAGGGACCGGACCACATATGGCCTGTGCTGGTCCCCATCCCTGTTGGGGGATGTAATCCTATCTCCCACCCCCACCCTTCTGCCCTGCCTTGTTATCAGATGGCCAGCATGTGTAGCAGTATTATGCCACATACCAGCACAATCTCTCAGAGATAACTGAGTACTTCCTAAAGTTTTTTCAGCCTCCTTTCTCTTCCTTCGTATCACCCAAATTTTGGCTGACCGAGATGTTTGATATGCTATATTTGGTGGATTGGGGGGACAGAATGGACTTGCAAGGAGATTACAGTGAGGGAAGTAGAACAACAACAATGTACGGATTACAGGCAGGATTTGTGTGAGGAACACATGATATCCTCTCTCATCCCTTTATCATATTGGCCGTGATGGAGAGGCAGTAGTGGCTGGGACCAGAGAGGAGTAGGTTTAGATTCATTAGGACAGAGCCAGATCAGGACAGAGAGTGATGATAACGGCTCATAATTCAATAGAAAATCATCTCACAGTCAAATGATGTGGCTCCCTGCAAAGTCCATTTTTACAAGGACTGTTAGAATCAGCTTTTTTTCTAAAGTGAGAGAATACATTTACCAGTTGGATTGGATAATTGCAACAATCTACTATTCAACTTGTTTTGATTCATGCATTTCTATAATTAAGTCGCATCAGTTTATTTCAGACCAAGTGCAGCTATTTCAGTGACAATGACACAAGAGAAAACAGCCTATTAAAAATATGTTCTAGAAAACAAGATTTAAAGGCCTATCACAGTGGACGTTTTTTTTGCAATGTTTAGCCAATACATCGAGACTGTCCACTAGTGGCCATAGTAATCGATGATAGAAAAAAACAAAAGAAGTGTGACATTGCTACAGGAGACCATCATTTCCTGTTTCTTAGCGGTAGTAGTATGTAAAAATAACAACAAAGCTCCCCTAGCCTTCATGAAATTGTAACTTTAAACCAAACCTAAAAAAATTCTAACCTTGTCCTTGCCTGAGTTCTTATTTGAACCCAAACTATGATCTCTCCCCAACCCTAACAAGTCATCTGTAACGCTAACGTGTTTTTGTGGAGCGCAGTTACGCACAACGTATTTTGTCGTTTAAGTTGGAAGAATTGTTGCACATCTCACATTACTGTTGATTTCTGATCTTACAGGCCGACATTGGTTTCATTCTAGTTTTTGATCGTATACCTGATTGTCGCCTGGTAATGCGCTCCGTTCAAAATGTTCTCCTGCTTTGAGAACTCTCTGGTTGCTGAAAGACATTTAAAAAAAACACCAGCAATGTAAAGCACAGCTTACTAAAAGTGCACAATACAACCAGTATGGTCTTTTAAAAGAACACAAGATGGCCATTATTCTGCAGTGATGTCGGCCACATAGTTAATGGGAGCCTCTTCGAATCTCTGCGGTAAGGGAATCGTAATTTAACCTATACAGACAGGAAATCTATTATTTTCCTCCCATGAAGCTGTATGAAACACAGAGCAATCAACAGCATGCCCTTTACCTATAGTTATCTGTACTGACCGAGGGGGAAATTAATACACAGTTCCCTGCTGTATTTATGGTCTGTGTTCTTGAGAACCCAACTCTGACAGCATCAAACAGACAAGGCTAGATCCATCACCAGTCAAGCTGACGCACTTTCTCATAGTGCTGTCCTCCCACAACTTTCTCTCCACTCCCTCCACTTGTCTCCTCTAAATAGCCACAGCACAGGCTTGCTATGCATGCAATCACTGAAAAAAAGACAAAAAACTTGTTATGGTAGATGTTCCGCTTGGGTAGTTCTACCAGACAGAGGGAGTCAGGAAAGGGATGGACAAATGAAAGAGCAAAGAAATGAAATAGCTAGAGAAAGACAGGGAGTAGAGAAGAGAAAGTAAGAAAGGCAAAGAGCTGAACGAATAATAGACTGAGAGGAATGGGGACGGAAACTGATCGAACAAGAGGATGCCATGACAATTATAGGAAACAGAGCCCCCAACGTCAAAGTGGAACCCTATTTCTGGGAGCTGTCTATTCTTCCGCATGTGAGACAGTAAATACCTTGTTTCTATCTTCCCCAGACGTCATTGTGACTACCAGTACCACAATGGAAACCCTGATGAGGAGCACATGCAATTGCTCTCTCTTAATAAAATCTCACAGTTCCCATTACACCCCGGCACAATGGGCCTCTCGCCTGGCCGCTGATTGAGTTCCTACTCTCCGGGAGCTATAATAGCAGCCAAGCCACTCCCTCCCACCACCCTCACCCATTTCACCCCGCTTCCCTTCTTCGCCTTTAACAGCCCTTGCTTGGGCTTGGATTTTGTCACCAGTAAGATGTTTTCACCCAATATTCCCATCCCCTCTTCCTTTCCTCTCCTGTCCTCTTCTCTCTCTCTCTCTCTCTCTCTCTCTGTCTACCTTTCTACCTTTTATTTCCCCCTTCTTTTCTTTTCTACCCTTGCTACATTTCCTCCCACGCAGAAGAAAGGGCGAGATATGCGCACTATTGATCTGATCGATGAGTGGATCATTTTAGAGTGTTACCCCATCTTACTTATGTGAGGCACACCTTTATCAGGACTACCTCAGTATCGCTGCAGAAAGAGTCTGTCAAGGAGCAGAGCTGATTATGAGGGATTTTGAGGAGGTTTGGTGAAAGAGTCACGAGGTGGGTTGGATTCCTTTGCTGGGGAAAAGGGCAAGATAGTTCTCTGAAGTGTATTAGCTTGTGGGAAAGAGGATTTATTTTGTGTAATTGCACTTTCTTCTTAGCAGTACTTTGGCCTCAAGCATAAATGCACATTGAAGGAGAATTCACCCCAAAGCAACACAACTGACACATGTTAGCAAAAGTGAATGTAGAAACAATTAGTATGTGTCAGTTAACTTGGTTAAATACATAAGCTTCAATGTTTTCTAATTCAATTCGAATGATGACAGCTAGTTTAATGTCAATAGTCCATAAATAGTGAGTTGGCTTCCCATAATGAAAGAATAGCATAAATAGAATCTGCAACAACAGACGAATTCAGTCAGTTGTGGCCAGACCATGACCTCATCACCATTTGCAACTTTTTTAAGGTGGGGTTTTGCTGTTGAAATGCAGCAGTGGTTGGAATGGCCGTGTGGTTACTACAAATTAAAGGATGAGCATGAAACTTGGATTTGATTTATTAAATTCTTCTGACTCACACCCACTTTAAAGAGCCTTTGCAGCACAGCCCACACCCACTTTGTAGTGGGTCAAAGAGGTAATTTTATATTCCTTGTTGACTTGTAATGATATAATCAAAACATTATGAGGATATGTACACCACCCCCCCCCCCACACACACACACCCTCCCACACGCACAAGCATCCACACATACTGAGTACATAAATACACACATCAGTAAACAGAGAAACACACACATAGCTCTTCACAGGTGGTAAGCCATTAGAGACCTTTTCATTAGCTGTTTCCAAGATGTGAGTCAGGTAAATCGAGGCATTCCCTACTGCTGTGTGATGCCAGTAAAGGTCAGCAGCTGGTGGCTTTGCTCCCATCTACACCACACTTACTCTCTGAGTAAAGCGCAAACACCCTGGGAGTGAGGGGAAAAAAAGGAAAAACTTGTTTTCACTTGCTGGCCTCATGTGGAGGCCACACATTTATGCTCGAGAAAAGACACACATCTTTTTAGATAAGAGTATGGCTTCTAGATATCACTTTTTTTTCTGGCTGGGATTTCTAAACTTGGCAGTGTGAAAGCGAGCAGTAGGGATAGAGAATATGAGAGATGTTCATTCTGGCACTGTCCAGGCTACTGTTTAACGTCAGTGAAGCTGTTTCATGGAGGTCAGAGCTCTTGATGCAGACTTGCTGTCACTGTGATACTCCCTGGGCTTGGCATCGGCTTCTTATGTCATATTAATTTCATATGGACTAGTAGATGGCCAGCCTCTGATGTGATTTATATTGATTTTGTGTGTGTTATTTATATTTGATCCAGTTGGCTGACTTGTCTATGTGTGAGGGGACTGATACCATGAAGATAAGGGTGTCAGATCAGTCGGGTGCCATGCTTTATTTCCCCCTCGACAAATCCGCCAAAGTTTTCTCATCTCATCCCCGCACCACGGTGACAGCCCGACAGGAGGGGTCCAGCCCGACACACTGCAACGATAGACAGCTCACGCTGACAATAATGCCACCGTTGCTCATGCTGACAAGAGCCCATCCCTTCTCATTTCATTGAGAAGGGGAGCAGATAGAGAGAGGGACAGAGAGAGAGGGAGAGAGAGAGAGAGATGGAGGAAGTGGAGAGGTGGGAAAAAAAGAGGGAGGTTGACTGGCATCCAGTGAAGGAAAAAAAAACGATTTTTGAGCTCCAGACAGTCTGCCATTGCGATGGTAATCCTTCAGTAACACCCTTCCTCTGCTGTGTAGGTAGACTGTCAAACTGATAAACATGCACACACATAAACATGGATTATATAAACCTGTTCTGTACATACACGAGCAACTTGGATGTCTGAACTCTGACGTAGAAATCACTGTCTCAATTCCGGTAATGGAAAGAAAATGACCAATCTCAAAACTCATTTTTAGTTTAATCCATATTCTATCTCGCCTCACACGAGAACAAGTCAACAATGTTTATAGAGACAACGGATCAAATGAAGACTTAAAAGTTGACTGTATTAAGTGCACAACTGTATTCACTCTGCAAACTTTTTCTTTGTGATAATAATATCTATAACTATCAGAAGCAATTTACATCAGCACATGGTAGGAGATTGTCGCTCCATTGAACACTGCCTCTGACCTTGTGTTTAAAGTGAGCCCCCACATCTCATTTGCACTTGTTTATTTTGGACAGTAATGATGCCACAGTCAGCAACACAACCGTAGCCGTCTTCAAAAGTCTTGACATTGGTCAGTGTTGAGCATCTTGATGCAGTTGCTTGTTTTCACCCACATTATAAAATCATAAGACATACAGTATGCTTTCTTCCCCTGCACAATGTGTGCAAAAAATATGTCTACTCCCTCTGGTTAAAACCTGCCAAAATCATGAATGATTTTATTCTACACTGAAAAGCAACCAGTCATTAGTTGTTTTAAAATGTGGGTGTGTGGCTCTTTGAGACTAATGTGATTAAGCGCCGCACAAATAAATTCAACTTGACTTTTCTTATTAGAGGTTGGACCTGTTAATCCAATTTTAAATGCGAGCTTACATCTGTGATTTCGACACAAATAACTATGATTACTTTCAGCCTGAATATAAGCCATTTTTTCCAAATGAAAATCCCAAAGATAGTTTGGGCGATATCTCTTCACCTTTTAGCTTGAGTTGGCCTGTGAAGAGTACGATCTAGACGTGCTCTATATGAAAAGTGTCGTGAGATAACTTCTGTTATAATTTGGTGCCATATAAATAAAATCAAATTGAAAAAAAAAACATATTTTTATCCTTTGATTGCCCATCAACTTGTCAAGCCTACCTTACACTTCTGGGTTGTAGTTAACCCATTTAGAGAAGAAGCAGTCATGCGAGCAGTCATTTTGTGGATGTACAAAAACAACCGATCACCAAGAAAGGATTGATATAATTCTTACATAAAAGAGTAGCAGTAATGAGTATTACTTTTGAGAACATCCCTAACGGGGTTGAACACATGTAGGACAGCACAGCAGAAGCAGAGTACTCAATATATAAACATAGCATTCTCTGCCTGATATGCATTGGATTAGATCAGAGAGGATTAGAGGAATGTGGAGGCAGGTTGGTGAGAACAGATCACCTAGATTGAAGAAGGATTTCTAACACTTCTAAATGAGATATGGGCACGCATTCAGAGATAAGAAGCCGCATATGAAAATGGGTCAATTGTTCTGCAGGTTTAGCTTGTGATTAAGAAGATTACGTTCCACCAGTGAACAACAATGGTAAAGTCAGACAGCAGCCCAGTTGTACTTAGCCACTCCGTCAGCCTGGCTGATCCCTATTCTGTCCTTTCACCACCATTCAGACTTTCATGTTTTGAGCGATGGGACTTAAGTACTGAGGCAGTGCATGTCAGGCAGCAGATTTTCTGCTGGAACAGAACGTAACAAAGCACAGTATAATTTGACTCATTCCAAGACCAAAGACTGTTTTGATGAAAGTTTGTGCGGGTGTGTTTTTGGTCCCACCCTTTCGTCCTCCATTTTTGAGAGGAGAGTGATTACAGCAGGAGCACTTAGGCCATCGCTGGTGGACTACTATTGATTGATCAAACCTGGCCGTTCGGTCCTGGAGATCAGGGAGGGGTTTCCATGCTGTCTTCTATCCCTCCCTAATGAAAGGGAGGCAAAGCTTGCTGCCTCCTTTGATCCAGAAGGGATTAAAACAGTGTTGCTTATGGAAGTAGAAAGATCAGCGCTGCCTGTTTCTCTGTCTGTCTGATGTACGGCTGGGAAAGATACACAGCCTTGTGCTGTGGAGTCTGAACCTGGATCAGTTCATGATGGGGCCAAGAGGTCTGATTCACTATATGGTCTACTTGCAAGAACTGCCACAATGATGCTTTGATCACCAGCGTCATCACTTTATTTATTTTGAACCTCTGTTTTCTCTCTTCCGCGGATTTCGTAAGATAGGGGCTGTGCTTTTATCTCTTCATTTCTGTTTGTTTCTCATTTCCTTCCAGAATGATATCTGTGTTTGTTGCCGCTATTACATGTTTCCTCTGTGTTGGCAAACAGTTGTTTTTGTAATGCATCACAAGCCCTCCACTGAAAGCAACAGATATGAGGTTTTTTGACAGTCTTTCTGTTTGCAACCAGGAAAGAAGGTTAGAATCAATAAGATCACTTTGATATGCACAACGGCGCCTTGGACAGCAATTTGAAGGAAGTCCTGAAAAACACTAATAAACTTGAAGCCACGCTCTCAATAATTAAAGCTGATTTTCTCTGAGCGAAAATATTTTTGCGGGAGCTAGTGAGGTTGAAGGCTTTGATACAGCCCAGAAGCCTTCATAAAAGTTTTAAATGTAGAGAGAGTAATTGACATTTTTCGCAAGTTGGCAGTCAGAACCACATATGCTTTGCCAAGTGGGCCCTCAAGTTTGTGCGGTCAGTCTCTCTCTTTCTCTCTCTCTCTCCCTCCCTCCCTCCCTCCCTCCCTTTCTCTCTCTCTCTATTATACACACACAGGCACACACACACAGTTTCTGTCTGCTGCATTTTCAGTTTGATCTGTTTTATGGATTTCTCTCACAACTCAGTTGAAAAATTCAATTAATTGAGGCGTGCTGTGAAATATCTATCAGATCAGGATACAGTCGTTTTTCCGAGTGTGGACCATGCAGTATTCATATCTGCATGATGCATAGAGTGCAAAACGTAAACCATGGTGGAACAGTTGATTTATGAACATATCTGCCTGATTTATCTGGACTGTTACACACACACACACACACACACACATTGAGGCAGGCACTTTAGGTGATGAAGCAGCCGACCAGGTACTTACGTTTTTGAGCCCTGGGGCAGTGGAATGCACTGTGATATGTACATGTGACATGTGGCTCCGCTATTAACCGTACACTTGTTGTATGCCCTTGTGAAGCCACTGTTTGTAAAGCCTTCAAGCCAGTTAGAATGGTCTGTTTATGGTAAAGGCGCCCACTAGAGGATAGTTGTGTGGCTATTTACCACACACAAACAGTTCTTTTTCCCACATGTATGTTCCCACTGAGTGAAGGTGGAGTTGTTAAAGAGACACTGATAGCCGCTGGCAGAAGTTGTAGCTCCGTCTGATCGTTCTCTCTGGGAGCGCTGTGCATCTGAGAGCAAAAACACAGCAAGTGGCATGAGAGAGAGAGAGAGAGAGAGAGAGAGCCTGTTTCTACTCCGTTCATCCTCTCCCTCCAACTACATGCTCATTAGGCTGTAGACCGCGGAGCTGCATGAGGCCTGGTAACTGTGTGCCTAACAGAGAAACGCTCGACATTATCGCCTATTCATCAGAAGTTGCTGAACTCGTCAATGCACGAGCAGGCATCAATGCATCAATAAATCAGCGATCACTCTGGGCGGTCTTGACTTCTATAGCTTCCTGTCGCCCCGACACCCTTTTATATACTCCGTTTTACTCACTTTTTATGTGCCGGGTTGATGTATTTTATCGAGCTAGTTACTACAGAACATAAACTAGGGATTACAACCTTGTGCATAAAAAAAATCTGCCCCCAGAGAGAAATGGAAGCAATCTGTTTTTAATATACCCTACTTCTTATTCTCTGCACTGCTTCCACACTTTGCTTTCCATCACTCAGTCTGCCGTCCTCGTTGACTGCAAATGTACGCAGGAATTGAGAAACAATGTTTTTATATCCTATTATCCAGAGAATTTGCCTGGCCCTCTCACCCCTCCATTTTCCCTTCTACTTTACCTTTCTACCTGTTAAGACTTCCAGAAGCAGATGTTGTTATCTCCCAGGCTTTAAACAGCCTGTCACATCCACTAGCTTCTGCCTTCTTCAAAAGCTGTCTCCCACTACCTTGCTGGATGCACTCCCTGCGGTTGCTGATACCTGCTGGGAGGCGCAGCCGGCGATGTCAAACTTGGACGACTGCGGGGGGAAAAAAAGAAGGAACCTAAACAAGGGTCAGAATGATGGAAGGAAGAAGAGTGTATGAGTGAAAGACTGAGGGATGGCACTGCAATAAGGTTGTTATTTATTTTTTTCCTTCTCTTTCCAAAGCAGACGTTATTGATTTTTCTAACCTGAAACACAGCCACAGTAGAACCTTCCATCGTCCTATAGATTGGAATTGATTGCCTTGAGGCTCTCTTGTCCTGTAAATATTAGCAAGACGTTATTGATTCCATTAGTGGCTGGCTGCTATTTGTGACAATGGTATGGATGGCTGTTGTTGGTAAGATTAAACCGATGCTGGCCAGTCCTTTTTTTCACAGCACATAAAGATCTCGTTTCACACGTGTATTGCTGTATACAACCTGTCCTTGCAGCCATTATGAGGCAAATGGTCACCCACTTGATTTGTGTGCCATCTTTTGAAACCACGCTATTCAGGTGGATGATATAGTAGCTCATCAGTCCATTTATTCATCTTCAAAGAAAACATCGACATTCCATTTGCTGCCAGATGTTTCTTTGTATAAAACCACCCACAGAGGATGACAGTAAAGTGTTTTGTTGCAAGGTGTAAAGAGCCTGACCTTATATGTGACCTTCACTAGCTCAAGCTGATTTCTGCATGATGGAAAGATAGGGAGGAGGCCACTGCTTTATAAAGAGTTCTAGTCCCACGCTCGTAAAGCCTGGACACAATGCTCATATAGGGGCCTATGATGTACAGTGTATATAGACTGTGGGTGTTTCATCTAATCTGAGGAAGCGATGGGCCAGGAGAGTGCTGCTTAAGAGCACAGGGGAGAGCGAGGTGGCCCACGCACGGCTGCTCTGTTAACCCGCATCTCTTCAAACTCCCCCCCCCCCCCCCTGCATATTCTACTGTTGTCTCAGGAACACAAAGACTATTTTCAGGCAGCCAATCCACAGAGGAGTGGGAAACTGCAGCCCTGCATGCCCCTAAAAGCCTTCATGACTTTTTAATCGGTGGCTCAGGGCTCTGCGTCCAGCGGTTGGAGAGTGGACCCCACTGCCAGCGCTCCGCTTCACGGAGGGATCAAATCCCCCCCGCTTGAATCTCGGGCCTGTCAAAGCAGTCAGGCATGGAGGCAGTGGATGGGTGGCGTCTGAAGGTGAGAGAGGGAGGGAGAGAGACAGAGTTGGCAGTGGAAAAAAGCAGTTTGCGGTTGAGAAGGGTGGATGGTAGAAGGCAGCCAGGAGAGAACGTTTGTAAAGGGAGAAAGAATGTATGTGAAACGGCTGAGAGAAGGAATAGCCCTGCACCAAAATAGCAATTTCTGAGGTGAGAGAGAGAGAGTTTGTTCAGTGTAAGTTGTAAGAGAAAACTTATGTGTGTGTATGTGCGTGTGCATGGTATGTTCAGTAGGGGCAACACCGCATTTGGAAGTGATGGATTGTTACAGCATACCAAACAGAGGAGGAAAGGTGGGTGGTGGATTTTATTGGAGAGCTGGAAAGGTTTTGTGATGAATAATAGTCATGAGTGAATTGGTCATTGTCAGAACCCTCCAGAGCCTATTGAATCAGCAAGGCTAGGGTTTTACAATGAGCTTCAACCAGGAAGATCGGCCTGTTGGGTCGTAATAGATGGAAAGTGAGTTGATGGAGGCAGGAGGTACAATGGATGAGGCTAGCTCTCACCGCTGGAGCGGCATTCGTCTGTGGGGAAATGGGCCGCAGGAGAGACCTGTGTTCCTCCCACACACTGTGCAGAGATCAGAGAGCAATACGGATGCATTTGATGATCGCGTACGAGCGCGTGTACCCACACACATGCACAGGTGCACGCACACATACAATGAGACTCCGAGAAAAGTAAACATGCTGCAGGGGTAGCATGCTGGCTAATGATGCCCCGTTGACCCATCACTAATGATCCCCCTCAACTCAGGCAGGAACATGATGGGCTTTGATCTGTCTGTCATTAAGAGACTGTGGAGTACATGCACGTCTCTTTAATCTGATGAAGAATTCAAATGTCTCTCCACTGGAGAGAGGCGCATACACATCTACAAGCATGTTTCCTCATGAATAAATATACATCCACACTCACATGTGAAGACACAAGTAAACACCTACCGTGCACTCACACAAATCTGCATTAACTGTGCACAAAGGTCAGGAAGGCAGACGCTTGCATTTTACACAGGCACACACATATGCAGGGGAGCACAGAAAGCCCTTAAATCCGTGACAGAGATTAAACATGTC
Source organism: Bovichtus variegatus (assembly GCA_943593645.1). NCBI lineage: Eukaryota > Metazoa > Chordata > Actinopteri > Perciformes > Bovichtidae > Bovichtus > Bovichtus variegatus. Next base: position 4,385,822 of record CALSCE010010635.1, read on the forward strand.
ATGTCATTTTCAATGGTAAAAGAGAAGTAATAAATAAAATAGATGATTTATTAATATCCCAAATTGTAATCCACTGCATTATATGTGTATTAAAGCACATTACTTACCATGGCATGGTGAGCGTTAAAGTGCTTCTAATAAAATTGTTAAGTGCCTACAGGCGTTTCAAAGCAGCGGCAGATCTCCGAGCAGTATCTCCTCAGTGTCTCACTAATGGGACTGATGTAAATATGTTCATTTGTGAATCTTCCCTCTAATTTAGTGCTGCTCACATTGTAGATGAAGATTATCCAGGGATTATGAGGTTTGAAAAAACGCTATTTGATGTGTATTTATGCACGGCTTATAGATGTAGTAATATGGAATTAGGTCCCATCATGGGTGGAAAATACAAACGTGAAAAAAGTGTCACTCCTACCTCCCCCATCTGGCTCCCTGTCAGGTTGTCATTTAGTGATATTCGTTTTCCAAAAGTGGAAATTTAGCGGACGTTTATGATGCAAATCACAGGCTATAACTCTATGTGGTGTGGAGGGCCGCATTAAGCCTTCAAATCACTCATCCCGTTGCTTAGGCGCCAGTAACATTATGCCATATCCGCTTGATCGCATATTTCAGTGTGTGATTGCAGCCAACAACAGTCAATGCCTCCGCTAAGTCCTTAGAGGCGGAGGAAGTTCAGAGAATTACCAATATGATTTTTTTTCACACTGGTATGTTAAAAGCAGTGGGGGAGAATACATTAACCTGATAGAAGATGGTGTTCCTATTTAAATTTATGTAATTTCTAACTATAACCTCCAGGATATATTGTGAAAGACATTGTATGAAAACTAAAATTGCTGTGGTTGTAATTCCTTTTTTTTTTTTTTGTAAAGAGCTGTTACATATTTATAAGACAGTGTCAAAAAATAAAGCTAACCTTGGTTTTTACTTTCACGAATTCAAAACTTCTTTAAACATTTCCAAACTTCTCCTGCAAATGGCCGTGTTGGGGTGCAGAGGGTTGAAGGTTTGAATGGATGGGGCTGGGTGGACTTTCCCTTTTTCAGGGTTCTTAATCTTTACCCTCGACCCAAATGGAAGAAAACAACACTGCCAAACATTACTGCAGCAACACTGGAAGCCATGTTAGCTTGAGTGCAAGCTTATGAATATAATTAGAAAAACATCATCGACCTCATATATTAGATAGCATTGTTGGCACAGAACTCCTGGCACAAAGCTGCAGTTTGTGCCAGTATTATGATAACTATCAAGGGCTATGGTATGCTTTTCTTGTAAGACAGCTTGCAATTTTGAGATCAACACGACACAATATTTACAAGTGGAAGCGTTGGCTTGCTACATTTATCTTCATTAGGTGAACAGATGTCAGACATTTTAGTAGGAGAAGGCTGATTAGGTACGCTGAGAGTTTGATTGTATGTATGTAACAACTATATTGTCGAATTAAGTGGACATATCTTCTACTTTGTTATCCTAAATTGTGCACTTAGATCCTCTAGAGAACTACAGTACACATAGAATTAGACAACATTTGCGTCTAATCATTATTCATTAATTTCATTCTCTTGCGTGCATCATTTCAAAGTATTCACATAGGATATTTTGCAGCGCGCCCGATTTTAACAAGTCGTGTTTCTCGCACTAAACCATCCTACAGGATCATGTAGAGAGAGCGCACAACAATTAGTATCTCTGATTTTTTTTCCGGCTTTGTTCAAGTTACATGCTTCTCACTCAGCTCCCGTTACTGTATCTGATAATTGAGATGAACAATGTGGTGTGAAGTCATGTAAGAACCAGCCAAACGCCTCCATTAGCGTGATGTCAGGGCGTTCAGATCTGCTGTCTGCCTGCTGGCGTAGTGCTGGCTTCTTGTCTTCACACAATGCCACAGAGCTGTGCTCATCCCCTGTCTTCCCACCTGCTTCGGGGGGCATGTGCACTTCAGAGACAGGAACCAGCAAAGAAGACTAAGATGCCTCAGAGGTCAGAGATGTGGCCTGGTGGGATGTTGGATCGGAGGCTGGCAGCTTTGAGGTTCCGCCTAAAAGGAAGTGATTTTAAGGGGTGATGGCATAGCTCTCACACCATCACAGACCTGGACTTGGTGATGGAAGAAAATAGTGGTCAGAAGGCCACTGTAATGTGGTGGGGGAGAGGCAGTGATGTGACAATCTCCATTCTGTCAGCTCTCACACTCCAGAGGTCTCAATTAGGAGCAGGTACTCTCCCCGCAGGCTACCCTTCTCACAGAGGTGATAATCCTGCCACACATCACCCCAGACCTCCACCAAATTAAGAAAAGAAGAAAAAAAAAAACTCTCTTTCCCAAAGTTGCTCCTGTGTAATCTGCGTGACGTATAGTGAGATCCCAATCCCCGAGTGGATGATGCATTGACAGAAAAAGATGGGGTTTGTCTTCTGCAAAACATGTAAATAAAGCATTGCCAACACTGATTGCTGTTCACGTCCAGGCTCAGAGGAAGGAAGTGAGACAGACAGGCAGGTTGCGTAAATGTAATGAAGGGAGATAATAATTCTTTTCTCTGTCAGCTGCTCTCTGCCATTAGCATTTACTGCCAGCCCCTGCCACTCACTGCTTGGTGCCCATGAACTCTGCCACACTGATAAGAATCACAATCACCAGCCATTCCTCACGCATATATTACAATGGCTGGCTCCCTGATACCTCGCACCTAGCGAGACATTATTAGCATGCCAGTAGTATCTCTCCAATTCAGAGATTCAAAGGGGTCGGCTGGGGAGAAAAGCCTGCATGGGACATGGCAGTTTGAGTCCGTGCATTTCACCTGATAATATTCTGGTGTCTGTATCGTAAAGGAACGCGGTCACACACAAACATGGATGAGCGTATTCACGTATGTTTTCATGCACAGGCGCGCGCACTTGAACACACACACGTACAGTGTGAGGGGTAAAGGGGAACAAGGAGCAGACAGGTTTTCAAAATGTCAAGAGCAAAGATGACTCTCTCCTCCAATAAAGATCGACTCTGTCCATTTTTTAATGGTGGGAGGGAAAGATCCAGGTTCTGTCCGTTGCATCAAGCAATTAAATCAAGACCTGTCTGATATCTTCATGGAGCTACGCACAGAGGTCCCAGGATGGACAGGCAGCACAGCACAGCATTGCAGGTGCATCTGATCATCTCCATCTCAATGCGTGTGAAATAATGTTCCCCCCACCATACCCTCTACTAATTAGGATCTAATTATCCAAGCTAGTGTAAACAATCACAGCAGATGGCATAGCGCGCAGTATTAACTCTAATGACCCGAGGCCCTGTGGAATTCACATTTCAGCGCGTTTGTTTATTTTCCTCCATTAGTCTTTGCCCTACTTTCTAAATTCACTTAGGCCTATTTCCAACCTTCTCATGCCTTGAGAGAAGCTGCCCGCCTATTTCCTATGCAGCTCTCGTTGTTTGTTTTTTTTTTTTATTTGCTGTTTCTTCCGCTTATTGTCGTTTATCTGTTTTCTGTTGCTTTCTCTTGTTTGTTTTTTTTGTTGTTGTTTTTCAAACAATGTCAATTAGTTCTCACAAAGATCAAGTGGAAATGTGTACCTATTTCCTCCCCCACCCGCTACCATCTCCCGTCTCCCTAGTGAAAAGAGAAAAGAGGCAAATCGGAGAGAAAATGTGATGTGATCTGGCGCACAAAAAACGCACTTCTTCTTCTAAATCGAAGAAGCCATCTGTCTCACCTGGGAAATATTGCTGTGATGTCACTCACACACACGCTACAACGGAATGCAAGCCTGAATCATTACCCTTTGTTTTATACCCATAAAAGCTCTCCAAACCTATAAAATAATTGCACATATCATTTCCTTAGAAAGTAAGAAATTGACATAGTGTCTTGCTTACATTCCTAAGTTGATTCATTGATCGGTTGTCTCCAACGATATGTTCACGGCTCGCTGCTATAAGACTAAATCCTATTTGAGTGCCACACAGTCAGACAAGAATCTCTGCTTTGTCTGTGACAAAGCTAGGACTATCACACGGTGATTAAAGACATAACTTTACTACACCTAGCTACAGTTGTTCATTTGTGGTTTCCCCACTGTTCGTCGGACAAGGCTGAGCTGACTAGAGACTTAATGCTGCAGAGGGAGTGTAATGGTGGCTGTGGGTGTGTGAGGTCTCATTAATTGACGCTGGGCCTTGTGCCTGTGCTCCTCTGCGTGCCGTGTTCTCTGCCAGGAGCTGGACTTGCTAATTAGGCTCCTGGATATCACAGACACGTCCCTTGGTATGCCATACAATATACTGCTAGTGACTCAGAAAGTGCCGAAGAGAAGGAGAGAGCAGGGCAATAGGATGGAGGGAGCAAGGAGCGATGCAGAGAGACGTGAAAACAATGGAGAGACATCTCGACAGAGAGCTCAGAAGGAAAGGACGTGGAGAGAAAGTAAGGGAGATGACAAGTGATGAGAGGGCAAGGAGAGTGAGTTTGAAAACTACTGTATAGGGAGAGATCAAGGCCACCACAAAAGAAACTGCCACAACACACAAGGAGGAAACTGATATTGTGGCGGGGAAACGAGAAGAGAAACTTAAGATGGGAAGAGAAAAAAGAAGAGGGAATCAAAAAGAAAAAGATATCGAGACAGGCAGAGCATAGCGGAGAGGTAGAGGGAGGCACTCAGAGGAGCACTGAGGCAAACAGGGAAGAATTCCAAACAGAAAAGGGGTATGTGTGTGAGTATGTGTGTGACTGTGAATTTGTCTGCGCTGCCCGCTGGATTGTGTGTCCGGATAATTCAATCTGCTGCCCATTGACTGGCCTCCCGCTCCGTCTTCGCTCCTAATTAAATCTCCATTCGTTGGCTGGATGCTGGTGCTTCTAATTGCGTTGCTGTAGCATCAGATTGACACACAGGCACACCTAGACACACACACACACACATGCACACACGCAGGCCCCGCAGCAAGTGGGATCCCAGACACGTCACTGCGGTACATTACACCTCAATTAATCACGTCAATTACGCATCAATTAACCCGTGGCGATCTACTAAACACAGCTGGGACGCAGGCTGTATTTCATCTGCGGCGACCTGAGGACTTTTAGTGCAACATCAAAGCAGTCGCATCATCAAAAAGAAAAACATTATAGACAGCTTAACGTGAAAATCCATATTCCGACTTCATCTCTGTCCTCCGAGCAGTGAGCATGACTGTATGAACTTTTAAAGGCATGTCAATTGGGCCATCATGAAGCCTATTGCCACAACAAAGATAGAAAAAAAATCCTATACAGGGCATAGTCCTACTGAATGGTGCACTAACCTGTTCTAGGGGCTATAAATACAAAGGGGGTTGGGAGGTATCGAGCTGTGATGGACTGGCTCTCACATCCACCATGCAGATGCTGATCCATGGGCCATTTCTCAAATGAGTGTAGAGTTAGATGGAGGCTCTCCATCTCCCCTCCCTGTCTTACAGGCCTGGCCCGCTTGTTTGGCTTTGGCTGTAATGGGTCACTTCACCTTGCTAGCATTGGAGGACACCCCCCTCTCAGTCCCTCACCTCATCCTGCCTCTACATCACTTCTCGATCTCTCTCTTTTATCATTAAGCCGTGCGTTTCTCTCGCCATCTGTTTCACCATCTCTCATCCTCCTCTCTGTCTTTTCTTGTTTGCTCCCTTTTTTAATCCCTCCCTTTCGTGTCCGCCTTTTTTCTGACTCACCGAAGTGATGGAGTGTAAATCAGTGGGGTGCCAGTTGTCACGGTGACAGCAGCTGGCGACAGAGTGACCGATCAGCCTGACCTTCAGGACGGAGATCGTGTTTTCGCTGGGCGCGGAGGTGTGAATCTTTGAAGCTGTTGGTGTGCATTTATGCGTTTGTTAAAAGAGCTTCATGTCCCGGCCCGAACAGTCTCATCTCAACTTGTAAAGCAACAAATCACCAGTATACATGTGTGTGTGTGTGCGTGTGTGTGTGTCTGTCTGTAAAGGAAGTGTTTCATCAGTTCTTAAGATGCTTTTAACCCCCCTCCACCAACCCCTCCACCCCCACCCTTTCATCAACCCATTACTAGGCCAAGGTCACTGCCATGACTGTTGCATAACCCCCATCAGAGAGGCTCACCATGACCCATCTCGCATGTTAAAGTCCAATTGGAGAGTCTAAATGACAGCACTAAATTTTCCTGGATGACATGATGCACCATGAGGTAGACTGGAGGTGGTCGATGGAGCACGGAAGTTATGTGCATATGTATGCGTGTGAGTGTGTGTCTAGGACAAGAAAGAGAGGTGGAGAGAAAGAGATAGCGAGGTGGAGTGAATGAGAAACGGAGAAAGAGTGAGCGCATAACAAGACAGTAGACCTCCAAATGTTTCAACAGGCAGGGGCTCCACTTTATCGCAGCATCTCAGCCATACAGTTGTGCTCGAGTGCCAGCTAGGATGTGGTTACATACAAACACAGGTGCCTGAGGATTAAACAGAAGGCAGAAAGAGCTCCCCGCTGCTGGAGTGGAGCAGGGGTAAGGAGGTGAGGCACAAAATAAGCAAGAGAAAGAATACAAGACAAAAGCCGAATGTGAACACCATCTGTGTGATTGCATGCCAGCATGGCGCAATGGGGAGCACAATGGGCCTTGGTTTATAAAACTGCCCCTGTGCCTGTGGTCTTTGTCTCACAGCTATTAAAATTCTGTGTATGCAGCAGGGAACCCGGCTGGAGCCATGCCACCATTCAGCCTCAGTTGTCAGGTTAGCAAAAGGTGTTTTCATATCTTTGGTGAATGGGCTGTGGTGGTGCAGTTTGACTGTTGGGGGCAGCTGCTCTGCACAGCGGCCACATTAAAGCCCTCCTGGCCCTCCGGTGCCAGTCTTTGGTCTTCCCTAGATCTGCCGAGCCGTCGGTTGGCTTTTATCTATGCTCATGGTGCTGTAGGAATTCATGGTCCAGAAGGACTGCCCTCTAGCTTTCAATCTGGTAGCCTGCAGCAGTCACTGCCTTTCACCTGCCAAACCGACCACTGTCCCTTCGTTCATCACTGGAATGGAGGAGGTGACAGTTCTTCAAGGCCAATGCTCTTCCTTTTCTTCCATCCTCCACCCCTGTCTCTTCAAGAAAAGATGTCAGCCGCTGTCAGATAGACTAGTGTCCTCCTATTGTTGAGTTGATTCTATATAAACGTGTACATTCATGCGTTTTCCTCTACACAAACGTGTGTCTGTAAACACGAACTATGTATTTGTCGCGAGTGCAGTCACGCTGCTCTAAACCGAGATGACACCTGAGACAAATCATGGATCAGCTCAGCGATGATGATACCAAAACACATCCACCTGACACATTAGTGACAGCAGTATACTCGACTACAGTGAGACATCTCTATTGTAACAGAGCTTTGTGTGTGTATAGATGTGAAAGTCCACATCTGCTTGAGCAAAAATAGAACAGACACGTTGCATACATTTACAGTATTTGTCTGCAGTGGCTGACACACACAGAAGAAACAGACAAACCACACATGCAGTGTCCACCACGGACACAAACATGTATCAGCGTTTTTTGACCGCAGCGGTTCACTGCGAAGACCAAGCACAGTGATGACGAGGAAGAGGAGAATGAGGGGCAGACGAGAGGTTCTTATTAGATTCCAGAGTCCAGTGTGCACAGGAATTGGTTCTATCTTCCTTCAGCAGTAAGAAATGTTAGCGGTCAGTGGTCACATTTAGGTTCTCACAGAACCTTAAAAAGAAGATCACTTTAGCTGTGTGTTGCATGGTGAGCAATCTTTTCTTGGATGTCGATTCTGCACAGTATGTGGTCTTAAACTGTGACTTTTTTCATTCTCCCCAGCTGGCTTTGTACCTGAAAATAGAAGCTTTGCTCTAAATGTGAAATTGGCCACAAGTGCCACAGATAGCCAGTGGCAGAAACAAATGTGAACAGAAGAGTGGCACTAAAACAGGTAACCACAGTGGTGATTACTGAGCATTCAATTCCCCGTTCCGCAATTTCACATCAGCAACTTGGTATTACGCATATTCCTTCCCTCAGACGATCAATGTGTGAGTCTGGGTTTGGCATTTGCAGCAGGTCTCTAATGGCGGCTTGATGATTGAGCCGCATTGCTAAGTGCATGTAGCGACCAAGCCCCAGAACCAGCTGGATACGGTTGGGTGTTGCTTGTGTGCGACTGTTCGTACATAAGTGAATGTTTTGGGATTGTGTGTGTGCGTGCGTGTGTGCGTGTGTGTGCGTGTGCATGTGTGTGTGTGTGTGTGTGTGCGTGTGGGTGTGTCAAGCATGAATGAATTTACAAGTGGAAGGAATTACAGCAAAGCCGCCACTCCAGCAGGTACTGCCTGTCGAAAATAGAGATGGCTCCTAGATTTGGGCTCAGACAGGGATCAGTTTCAAGGGCCTGTTGGATTTCACAGTGTTTGTTTTGGAGAAGTTCATGCAAGTGTGGTAGACAGAACAGATTAGCCAGGTACTGGAGTACTGCTGTTACCAAAAAGGTAAGGACTGGTTTTGGAGGCAGAAAGCGTTGAGGAGGCTGTTGTTTGTTTGCCTCCTTTTATGAGTGGTGTCTTTAAGGGTAATAGAAAAGGGAATAAGCCGCAGCTTCCAGAGGGGTACTGTGTGCTGGTGTGTATGTGTGTGTCCTGTTATCTGTGTTCGTGTGTTTGTAGTTTGCGCATGGCCACCTGTGTGAAACACAGAGGTGCACAGTCATTCTTTTATTTACACTTTCAATCAGGTTCAATTTTCTGTATCCCCTTCCCTGCTTGGCGAGGCTGCCCTCACATTCACCTGGTTCCACCACACCATCCTTTGCATTCACCACTATAAATCCTGGCCGTGAACCTGCATGTGGATGTGGAGAGAGAAAGAGGGTCCAGCAATCTGCCATGAGAGCGAGTCCGCAAGTGTGGTAGACCTACAACCAGGCGTGCTCCAGGCCTTGGCGGCTTACTGAAACTATTAATACAGACTTTAATTAGCCCGCCACAAACACTAGCACAATCGGCTCAGTGTCGCCTGTGGCTGGCGAGGCAGACAGATCAATAGGTCTGATCATGCCTTTTTCATCAGCTCAAATGAAAGCACTTTGTCTCCAAGCTCAGCCCTGGACCTTGCGTATCACCTTAAAGGCTTTCTGTGGCTGCACTGGCTGTGTGCAATGTTGCGGATGGGGCCTGTATAATCTGGCTGCATTAGGGAACTATAAAGATAAATGAAGGGAGGCACAGAGCATAACTCATCCTGTCAGAGAAGGGGGTTTAAGGCTGGGAAACTTTGTGTTTTCTAAAGCAGCCCATAACACCCCCACCCCCATGGATTCCTAGTTTTGCACTCTCTCTTCCTTCTCCTTATTTGCGCTCTTTTTTTGTGTACAATCTCGGCTGTATTTTTCTCCATCTGCTTTCTGTCTATTCCCTCTCCCCATCCTCTTTTACTGATCTAGAGGTATGGAAGAGTTCATTTACACATCCTCTGCTGCACAAATTGCTCTTCTACCTCTTCGCCAGTGCATTTCATTTTGAAATAAAAGAGTAAGCTGCTTTTGCAGTAACAACTTATTTCATGTGCTTTTTGGCAGGCTTTCCCGTTGACCTTCAAGTTCCCAATCAGTGCTGGAAAAAAATGTAAATGGCTTGTTCTGAGTCCTTATTTCCTCTGAATTGCTGAAATTGTGTCTTGTTTCTGCTCACAGGGGTTACTGAATCACAGAATCACTGCCTTTCTTACCAACTCGCCTGGCTTCCCTTTTCTTTTGTTTGCTGTCTTTCACTATGTTTCTTCGTATATCACTCTAACTTTTTCCCTTTCTTTCTTATCTCCTCTTTCTTTTTCCGGTAGATGATGTCCCACCTTATTTTAAGATGGAGCCTCCTCAGACCCAGGTTCACCTGGAGGGAAACCGTCTCGTCTTGACCTGCATGGCAGAGGGCAGCTGGCCCCTGGAATTTAAATGGATCTACAATGGTACTGAGCTCACACGTTTCTCCTTGGAATACAGGTGAGGAATGCAACCTTGCTTGCCCGAGCTGATTCTATTATCATTTATTTTTATTCATCATCTATAATTAGCTTACTACATGGGACATTTTAACGGCATTTAATTGTAACTAATAGCTTGATTGCTCATTTTTATTCATATTCGAGACTAATTTCTATGGATTTATTCACGACTGATTTGGCTGCATGTCTCCCCTGAGACATAACATATTGTTCAGGGGATTGTCAGATTTATTCCGATTTGTATCTCACACTGTATTCAACATACGGAGATGGTGCGAGCAGATAACTCTTCTTTTCTCTCTCGCCGCTTCTTGAAACTATCATTTCTGCAACAAAATCGAACAATGCATATTCTTCATCAGATTGTGCGGTGTGGGTGGGCTACTTTGCTCTGTCAGCAGTAAGATGCTGTTTCACTGACCGTGGAGTTCTTCCGGGCACTTTTTTTTTTATTACACTTAAACTTCAGCCTCCAAACACATGGCTGAAGAAATCTACTAACAGTCTGGCAAGAGAAAGCTTCAGCCTGTGCTAACAAGGTCTCTCTGTGTGGACTGTGCGGGAACGTATCAGTGTGCCTATTTGTCCATGTCCTGTATGCTTGTGTGCCAGTGTTTTCGCCTGCATGTGTGTTCACAAGCCACAGTTGCATCCACAGTGAAAGTCAGTTACTATCTAATGCTAGCCTTGTTTTCTTCACTCTCTACTCACAGTCTTTCTAGTCCCCTAGACATGGACAGACTCTCTCAGGTGGCATTGTCTGATTGCTATCACTCGCTACCACCAATCCCCACACACACTTTCCCATCCCAGTGTGTCTCTCTCCCTCTCTCCCACCCTATCTCCCCTCTTCTCCCCACTTCTCCCCCTTCGTCTTCTTCTTCTTTCGCTGACTTTCCTCAGTATTTGGCTGTGCTCTCACGTGGCTTAGTCTCTGGGTCTGCTTTGCAGGCCAGCTCTCCGCTTGTTATTCTTCACCAGCCCTGATCAAAGAGGAGAACTGGAATCCATTTAATCAGACCTCCCCCCCATCCACCCCCACCCTGAATTGCAGTGCAGGGGGAACATGGCAGGGGCGGATTCCACACTCCTAACTGGCTGTAGCAAACCAATTAAAGGGGACTCAGCTCTGGGGTTATCTACCTAACATTTCACACACATCATTTAACATGAATGCACATCAGGGGAGAGACAGTGTTATGGCTGCCCAGGACTAACAGGTGAGAGGTGCTTGTGTGATTTGATTCAACTGACTGAAGATACAGGATAACTAGAATGTGAGTCCTGCCAGTCAGACACTTTCTTTGCTGTTGGCTTCACAGCATTCTTCTTCCTTCTTCCTACTGTCCATCTCTACATCAGCACTGAATCGCACTTCAAGGCTGCTCTGTTACGTTCCTAAATTTAGATCATCTATGTCTCATAGCTAAGTGGAATGCCATTCAAGCTGCGTTTCAGGAGCCCAATGAAACATCTCGATTAATTTAGCATCTTGTGTGTGGGGAATAAAAGCGCCGTGATGACAAATGTCGCTGTCTGTCAAGCTGATGATGACTAATGGCTCTTTGTGCTGTGTGCGCCCATTAGGTACCTGATCCCCTCGCTGGACCGGTCGCACGCTGGCCACTACCGCTGCATTGTGAGGAATCGAGTGGGTGCTATAATGCAGTGCAGCACTGAAGTGCAGGTTGCCTGTAAGTGTGGGTTTCTTTCCATACATCTGACAGAGTAAGGGGATGACACAGTGTTTGTTAAAGGTTTGTCAGGCAGGTATGTGGATGAGTCATTCTGAGTAAAGGAGCTTAGCTTTGGAAAAAGGTACATATTGTGGTAATAATGACAATTTTTCCTTCCTTGGCATGCATTTCCAACATTTTCATTTCTAGTATTAATTTACCTCTTTAGCTCACTTTTTACCTCACCTCCTTACACTCTCCTTCTTTATGCCTGCTAGATATGGGTGGTTTTGTGGAGGGTGAAAGATCTCAAACTGTATCCCAGGGTGAGGGTGCTCTTATCCACGCACCACGGATACACAGCTTCCCCAGGCCACAGATCACCTGGTTCAGAGATGGGCGTAAGATTCCCTCCAGCAGTCGCATGTAAGTCTACCTTGGTATGTTTGGTTTGAGCAGAGAGTGCGTGCATGTGACTCTTGCGTGTTTCTGCGCGTGTGTGAGCACTCACAGGCATATTAGTTGTCGGTGAACGTGCGATGCTGTTGAAGCGGAATATCTTTCACTTCAGAGAACTCCAAGAAGTTCAATACCGCTCACAGATTTTCCCCCGATCCCACCAACACCACGAGGGAAGTTGAGCAGAGTAGTTGATGAACGAATGTTGGCGCAGGCCCTGTGTTCATCATGGAATCACCTCTCAATGATAAAGCGGGTTATTATATCGCCCCTATTGACTTTGCAGGGGGAATGATTGAAGGGAAGAGATAGAGCAGGCAGCAGGGGAACCAATTAGACAAAATTGGACAAAAGGCATCAATTGATGATATGTTTGACTGACAGCGCTCACCCCTGGGTGGATTTGTGTGTGGGAGGATATGTGTGTGGGTGCATGTGCTTGGGGTAAGAATATGTGTAAGGCTGAATGTTCGCAGTGGGAGTTCAGTGGGTGACTGCATATCTGTATGGGTTTTACTCCGAACCTGAGTGTGTGTGTGTGTGTGTGTGTGTGTGTGCGTGTGTGTGTGTGTGTGTGTGTGTGTGCGTGTGTGCGTGCGTGCGTGTGTGTGTGTGTGCTAGTTTGTTTCTGTTCACTGGATTTATGCCTGTTATAATCAGCATTTTCTCCGAAGAGACACTGTGAAGGTAATCACCTGAGATTAATTTTGCTATGCAGACAAATAGAGGTAGGCAGTCCACAACTCCTCAGAAACCACCTCCTCATGTATTATTCAGCAGCCTAGCTCTACCATGTCGTAGCTGACATGAAGACTCTCAATCCGACTTGCATGCTCTCACTTGAAGTACAGATTGATGCGTGTACCGTCTGCCTGCAGGGCTCCAAAAAAAAAAATGCAGCACAAGCACAGAGTGAAATTGTAAGGAAAATCTCAACCCCTTCTATGAATGTTTCGACCAATTCTAGAGCCAGTTACTATGCGGCCGACTCTTATCAGAAGTAAAGCGGCAAAGCTTTGCTCTTTGACAATGAGAGCCACTGACAGGACACTCTGCATTTATCGCTTGTTTGCTTGCTTTGTGTCAGGCCACATTGATATTCACAGGCGCGTGTGCATATTGGTGTTTGTGTGTTTGTGCGAGTGTCTGTTGACTCTGTGAGAGCCACAGCTTCTAATTGTCCAGGAGTGTGTCTGTTTATCCGGCACCGATCAGGCAGATGCTGTCAGATACGAAGAGCCTAATCTGGCCGCGTGCTTAGCGTCAGCTCTCATTTAGTGAGCCCCTCTCAAACGTTTGAGCCCATCAGCCTAACCAACATGCAGCCAGTCTCCAGGCACATGAAGGATTTTAAGGCAATCGCTTGGTATTTTTCAAGCTAATTGCTCGTGTGTGGTTTTTTGCAATTATCACAAATCAAAAAGCAGTCTTAAGTCCAAAAGACACTCGTCAGATCTGTCAAGCTAACATGATGCTAAAAAATTATAGTGAGTGTACATCATTTAAAGTAATATGGCTGTGTTAATTGCTAAATTAGGGACTTTATGTGTTTCCCCTTTTAGCGTCTGTTTGTTGCAGTTATTCATCTCTATACACTGGGACAAGTTGCACAACGATTGGCTTTGACTGAGGCTTACATCTTACAAATATACTTCAAATATGTAGACATCTAAGTTCAAAGCTCATGTTGGACCAATTATTTTGTCTAGATATGTTAAGTATATCACAAGACCCGGCCTCACTTATCTTGATCCTCTGTGTTCATACAGCGATTGAAATTACAGTTACTTTGTATTAATACCAAAAGTACTGCAGAAACTGTGAGTATAAAATAACAAGATACATTCTGAACTGCTCATTTAAGACACTGCAGTCCCTTGTAGATGGAAGTGCTAATAAAAATTGTTTTTGTGTGCTTCTTTTCAGACATAATTTATGAGTGTGTGTGTGTGTGTGTGTGTGTGTGTGTGTGTGTGTGTGTGTGTGTCAGTTTACCCTCGAGATTTATTTACTGTGAGAAACAACTACTCACTGGTTTAATGATATGAGAGTGTCTGTGGGCTTGTTAATGTGTGTATGTGTGAGCGGTTGTGTATGTGTTTGGGGACACATTTTTTAATGCACACCAGTTGGGGATGTCTGATTAATTGGGAGCCAAATTGGTGACCCCAATTTAATTGATCTACATTCAATGCTACCTAAAGCCGTCTGTGTGTCTTTAATAGAAGGTTGAGGCTAAGTGAGTGTCATGAGAAGGAATGTAAGGCCGAACAATGTATTTAAAAGTATGTTGAACTGATGTTTGTGTGTGAATATTTACCTACATAGTGCCATCACCCTGGACAACACGCTGGTCATCTTGTCCACTGTGGCCCCTGATGCGGGACGCTACTACGCCCAGGCGGTCAATGACAAGAATGGGGAGAACAAAACCAGTCAGCCCATCATACTGACAGTGGAGAGTAAGTACATATGCAGGTGCAGGTGCAGGTGCAGGTGCAGGTGCAGGTGCAGGTGCAGGTGCAGGTGCAGGTGCAGGTGCA
>CALSCE010010635.1:4400540-4455877 GCA_943593645.1 Bovichtus variegatus
GTGCAGGTGCAGGTGCAGGTGCAGGTGCAGGTGCAGGTGCAGGTGCATGTGCATCCACAAACATTTCAGCAACAGGCTTTCTCTCCCACTCAGTGAAACACACCTCACGAGCAGAGTGTTTGTGTCATCAGCAGATTGCTTGAAAAGCTTGTTGCAGATGAAAATGAAGTTAAAAAAAAGTTTTACTCCTCATATTATTTCCAGCTCAACACACAGCAGCTACACAACAGGTGGCTCAGCCAAAGACAATAGAAACAGAGGTAGCGCCCTCTACTGGCGTGCCCTTTCACCATATCTCTCTCTTACAGACGTAATCATACCCATTACCTCCAATGGTTGTCCCCTTGTTCGACAGTCCTCCTCTGACCTCTGTCTCGAGCAGTGAATTACGGTCATGAGGTGTGTGTTCGGTGGAGCTCCGGCAGCACCTCTCCGACGGGGCTCGATGTACAGACCCATAAAGTGGACCTTCAGTTTAATTGCACCTCACAAAAAGCAGATTTATGAAAATGACACTGAGCACACAGACAATGATTAAACATGCACACACACACACACACACGCACGCACACGCGCACGCACACATACGTGCACAAACGTCAGATGAGAAGGTCGGCCTCACTTATAAATGCTCACCCAACTTCAAAAAAAGTTGCCATTTCTCATGCATGCATGGTTACATCATTAGTGTTTAGCTGAACCTGATGCTTCCCTATCCTCCCAGTTATTTTCACCTTCTTTTATCTGAACAAAGTCATTTAAATTCTACCACCTACTGTTTCCTACTTTCATGTAGAGGAAATGAGTGTTTCTCTGCTTACTACAACCAGACAATTTAAGGAGTCACTAAATGTATTTTATAACTGGCTCTGAAGACATTTGTGATAATATTGTATACACATAAAACAATCAAGATATCACAGGATCCCTTGTGACTTGTAGTGTAACTAATGGGGTTCTGACTGTCGAATGAGGATTTTAACCCGCTCCATTGTGGAGCTGCACATTTTTAATATCGGCGTCTCGCTCGCTTCAGCATCTGCTCATCATATTGTTGATACAGTGTTTGTAATTCAGTGCTCAATACGCATGACACAGCAATCTGCGGGGACCAGATATCACGGGATATCACTGAATCTGACCTTGCGGATCACACGACTGTATATTTTGCATCTGAAAGTCAATAAGGTTTTTACAGCTGCATTTGTTCATTGTAGCAGTTCTGTGGAGAAAATACTGCCAGAATATGCAGCAGAGGGAGCGTGTTGTTCCAAAGGGAGCATACCAATGAGACAGAGCTGAGTCCAATAGTAAAAAGCAAACTGACATTGGCTAACACTCAAACAACATTTTGACATTTTGCTTTTTGCTTTCTTCTTCAGAGTGTGACATCCGCTACAGTTGACTTGTGTTTACAATTGTCTTTGGACACAGACATATGTTAACAATATGGGGACATTAGTAGCAAGACATTTGCTATGCAGGTCACCACGTTGTTTACTTTTCCCTTTTAATTAGAAGATTACACACTTGAGGTATTCTCAACACTGAGAGTTTATGAACTGCAATACATTAATTAGTCTCTGCCAAGGAACCAATCATCTCTTCTGGAAAATAAAATGAGTTATTTGACTAGTCTAATGGATTTTCCAGTTTTCATTGTGTCATTGGCAAACATAGACAATATTCTCAGCCAAATATTATGGTATTTAACTTAATTTAATACACTTGTTTAGTTTGTACATTTACACAAATCTGTAGCTGTTTGATAAACCTTTAATAGATATTAAAGTGTAATATTAGCATTCTATTTGAAGAGGACAATTTCCCACGAGAGCTTCAACATGACTGCATCAACAATTACAATTAATAAATCATGCATAGATTATTCATATTATTATTATTTACAGTATGTGCTGTTTGTACCACTACCAATGTGTGACCTTATTCTTCATCTTTTGATCTTCTTGGGAGAAGATGAACATGAGCAAGATGAGCGCTGATACTATTCTTCCTCTTCCCTCTCCATCAATCACTTCTTCTTCTTCTCCTCCTCCTCTCTCTACGTCTATTTCTTCTGCACTACAATACTCTGTGCCGGGAGCTCAGAGACCATAAGACCCACACCAATCAAACTTTCCACATAATCTCACCCGTTAATTAAGAAACAAAAACTACATAGATCAGCCAAATGCCTGTAATCTTACGTTTTAGCCAATAACCTCTGACCCAAGTGATTTTTCCTCATAAATCCTTTGGACTTTGATAAATCATTGCATCCTGTTTAATTTCTTCTTTTTCAATTGTTGACTCTCAGGATGACTTGACAACGAGCTGTTCTTCATGAATTGATTGGTCTTCACTCTGCAAATTAATGATAATGTCAATAATGCCCTCAAGATGATGCTTTCACCACCACCATGAAATGGTAGAAGTCTAAAACCTTTCAGCAGGCTGCAGCATTACAAAATTGATCTACTCATCAATCAATGGGTTAATCATCCACCTCCAAATATTTTCTTTTGAATCAAACACACTCTAACCATCCAGACTGCTCGCTTCAAAACTCAATTTGAGTTTTTTTGTCTAACGAACATGACAATGCATTTTAGGTTCAGACTCCAACACTTTCCTGTCTTCTACACTCTATGCTGCCAAGGAATTTTCTTTTCAATCTGTGTTTAGGCAAGGCAAGTTTATTATTGTTATATATATATATATATATATACAGTATATATAGCACATTTCAGCAACAATGCCATTCAAAGCCCTTTCCATAAAGCATAAAAAAGGTTTAGGTATGCTTTCAGGTTATTTCAGGTGTCTTAATTTTGAAATGTTAACTGCATTCTTTAAATGTGCCAGCAAAATGTCAACAGCGGCTTAATTTGACTTTGTTCTTCTTTTCCTTCCTTGCTGCTTGTACTTGAAGCTGTACAATCATAGTTGATAGTATCTGCAACAGCTAAAATCCCTACTTTTAAATACAGTTAGCATCTTATTGTCTGCGTTTGTACCCAAGACATGCGCTTTTAAAACTGAAAACCTCAGCTTCACAGTTTGTGGCAGATAACATAAACAAGAATTTATGCTATCGGAGCCCAACCAACAATCTAATTTCACATGGTAAATGATATGATTACAGCAACCTATTTACTGTATTAAACAGTTTTTGTTCAATTGTGACGCTACTGAAATCATGATTTCAAACTGTACAGCTGAAGACGAGAACAAAGCAATCAAATGAAGAGCCAAATTAAACTGCAATAACCCATCAGGAGGGCTGCGCCTGCATTCAGGCAGCGCTTGTACAGGAAGTGTTGTTGTCATTACACTGCTGATATTCCATAGAAGCGGGCCTCGAAAGGGTGTGATTTACAATGAGGTTGCACAAAATAGCAATCATGATAATAAAAACTTGATTAGGGCCCCTATTAACCTGGGGTAGGAGCACACCAAAACAAACACGCGTGCACACAGTACACACACCCTTAATAAGCTGTAAACGCACAATCACTCAAACACATACAAGCACACAGGCCCATACCCATACTCTGGGGAGGTGGGGGAAAATGAGATCAGATTCAGAGAGAGATCACTGATTGAGGGCAGTGAATCGATGGTTGGCTGGAGGCTCCGTGAAACCTGTGAGTGATGGTGCTGCATTTAATCGCCTTTTGTGTTTGTCTCAATTATGCTACATAATGGCTTCTAACACCTGGGCTAACACCGTGCACTAGAAAGAGGATCTAAAGTAAAGACAGGGGTATTAATAGTTGAGAGTATGCTGGCTACCTGCTGGTCATAGTGACATATTTTCAGTCTCTATGTAAGGATCTGGTCATGCTCAATTGGCTATATCAGGCAGATGCACAGACTTACTCTGAGGTCCACATAGAGTTTATAGATTTGCTCACTTTTTTTCTCTCTACGTCTATGTGTTTCTGTGTGCGTGATAGATGTGGGAGGGCCTGCAGACCCCATCGCCCCCTCGATCATCATCCCGCCGAAAAACACCAGCGTAACCATGGGGAGAAACGAGGCTGTCATGGAGTGTGTCGCTAATGCACGGTAAATGTTTAGCACAGACACACATGGATACTGAGGAAAAGACAAACACAAGTGCACACAGATAGACAAATGCGCACACTATCAAAACGCCGCCACCTTCTCTCCCCTACGCATCCGATATTTTGTAATTCAAATGAATCTTGAAACCTTAAGTTGGAACATGATAGAAAAGTATTTTGTACGTCTCTCATTTTGCTGCTTCCCTCCATTCTTCCCTTTGATTCAAGGCTTCGCTCTGTTCTCCCTATCTCGCACAATCTCAGTCCTGAATTCTGACTATTATCTCCAATTCAAAGACTTAATCAGGATGACAGATGTATCTTATTGCTCCCTCAGTGCTCCGTAACCTTGAAAAAGAATATAAATCTGTATTAAAAACCAAAACTACATATACATATCTTTCTCTTTTTTTTCTCCTTTTCATCTTTTTCCTCCTCCAGACCCCTCGTCAAAATGGGTATTACTTGGAGGAAAGACGGTGTTGTGGTCAATACAGGGATCCGAGATTTTGGCCGTAGATTGGTCATCAGTTTGCCCGCAGTCAGTGACAGCGGCTACTACGAGTGTGAGGCGTCACTCCGCAGCAGCAGCGTCGCCTCAGTCACTGCCGGGGCCTTCCTGCACGTTCTAGGTAAATAACCAACGGTTCACATTTTAACCTTTGCACAGAGAAGCTGAGCCTAAATTAACCAAGTATTGCATCAGCACGCTAACCTCCATGTTGAGAGAACATTTTCTTGCCGTTTTTTTTTTTTTACATTTGAATAATTTAGTTGACGTTGTTATCTAGAGTGACGCAAATGCTTGTTCACCAGAGAAGGGTCGAGATGAAAAGTGCAGATGATTTGCGAGTCCTTCCTAAAGGCTTTAACGAGGCAATGTTTTATGTATTTTCTTCTTCGAAACAGAATATCCTCTGTTTGTAAAAGAGCCGCCAACTCACATCAGTGCCGAGATGGAGAAGGTGGTGGATATCCCCTGTCAGGCACGAGGTCAGTGGGGTTTGTTTTCCTGCGTGCTATTGCATGTGTGAAAGAGCAAGAAAGTATGAAAAAAGAAAAAAAAAAAAAAAAAAAAACTGAATAAAAAGAACAGAGGGGTCACAGTGACAAGGAAGAAAATTAATCCTCTCCTTCCTCTGCAGGCACGCCGCAGCCAGACATAGTGTGGTATAAAGATGCAGTGCCCATCAGCCCGGTAAAGATCCCCAGGTACAGGGTGTTGGTAGGAGGCAGTCTACAGATCAACGGTCTCCTGCCAGATGACACAGGGATGTTTCAGTGCTTTTCCCGCAATCTCGCGGGAGAGATCCAGACAAACACCTACCTTGCTGTTACTAGTATGTCCCCTTGAAAATATTTCCAAGCTATCTGCACGTCTGCTTCTTAATTCTGCTCATCTTCCCCTCTCTGTTCCCTCTCTTTTTTGTTCTTAAATCCGCTCCTCTGTTCACGTCTCTAATCCTCTTTTCTCCCGCTCTCTGTCTTGCCTCCCACACCCATCTATCTATATATCTCTTCACATTGACAGATTTGTCACCTTGGATGCTCGGGCAATTATTGGCTATTTTTGAATCATAGAACGTGCAGGAGAGGCAGAGAGATGGAGGCGCCTTGTCAGATTCTCAGTGCTGTCCCTGAGAATGAGACCTGACAGCCGCCCCTTTCGTCAAGTCTATTAAGCTCTCAGCTGGCGCCTGCTTTATTAGGGAGAAAGCTGTTTATGTATCTCATTATCACCTCTGTCTCACCTGATTTTGCTCATCGGTGTGCGTCTGTTTCTGTGTGTGTGGCTGACCCCTCCCCTCCCAGGTATCGCTCCCAACATCACCGCTGGCCCCGCTGACAGCGCCGTGATTGACAGCATGTCAGTCATTCTGCATTGTGAAACCTCAGGAGCCCCACGGCCAGCCATCACCTGGCAGAAAGGTGTGTGGCCTAACAGCATGAGGTTCAGAGATGTGGGAGGGGGGGGGGGGGTTCATTATACCGCATTTGGCCTTGTCAAAGCAGATGAGAGCCATGGAAAGGATTCAAAATATGCAATTTCTCAAGCTTTATTGCTTTACTCTTGCTGCACTGCTTTCCCTCCTGTTTGTTTTCCCTGACATTTCTCCAATACCCTAATCTCTCTTTCTCCCTGTTCCCCCATTTTTTCCCTGTCTTCTATCCCATACCATCGATCACTTCCACCCTTCCCTGCAGGTGAACGTGTCTTGGCGAGTGGCTCGGTCCAGCTGCCCAGGTTCACCCTGTTGGAGTCGGGCAGCCTGCTAATCAGTCCCTCTCACCTGTCTGACGCTGGTACCTACACCTGCATGGCGAGTAACTCCAGGGGCATTGATGAAGCTTCAGCCGACCTAGTGGTCTGGGGTAAGCCTAACAGAAACCGGTTACTCTCTGTCTCTGCACATCATTTTTAAATCCATTTCTGCATTTACTTGTAGATGCAATAAGTACCTGGTTGCTGGAGGTCAAGATATTCTGAGTGTATAAAGTCTAACGACTCGTTTTCTGTGCATAAATTCACATTATCAGTACTTGCAAAGGCTTGTAAAATACTCCACCCTTTGGATACATGGTATGATTCATCCACTTTCAGAAAAGACATTGAGTGAATGATGAGACCAAGTCCAGTAAGCTCTGTTCAATCCGCTGTTCAAACACTCTGAATAACAACCTCTGCGTGTGTTCGCAGCACGTACCCGCATCACTAAACCACCTCAAGACCAGAGTGTCATAAAAGGGACCAAGGCTGTCATGACCTGTGGTGTGACCCACGACCCCAGTGTCACTGTGAGGTAATGATGACATCCACTTGCAATATCTGTTGGAATTTTGGCAATTTCCTTTTCTTGATTCGCCTACAATTGTAATAAATGTCATCACATACTTTTTTTTTGCAGCTCTTTCTCGACGCAAGCCGAGTCTAGAAAAACAAGTTTGGGTATCAATGCTGCACTTAATTAGTTTATTAAATCTGCGAGAGATCTTGTTGTGTTTATCCGCCCTTATACGACCTCCTATGGGAAGATTTTGAAACTCTGAGAGTGTGATTGAGGAATTAGCCCACCGCTTCTCCTCACTCTTCAGACATTCTTGATCATGATAGAGTGCGTGCACATGCATCTGTCTCAGAGGGAGTGAAATGATGTCTGTGGGGCCCAGTGATTAGAGTGCCTGTCACCTGTGGGCCCCCGGCATTGATCAGATCGCGGGGTAAACAGATGAATATGTAAACAGAGTAATAACTTCAGACAGCTCCTTTAATTAAACGCAACACAGAGGAGATTAGCTGGAAAGCCCGAACAGTCGCAATTAATCACGGGAGCTCCTGGTGTGTGCATGCGTATGTGCATGTGTATGTGAGTGTAAAGAGGGTGTGGGGGGGAGGGAGGGGGGCATATGTGCGGTTGGGTGTCTGACAAAGAAAGAATATGTATTGAGGAGAGGTTCTGTACTGTATGTGTGACAGAGAGAGATGGCTTTAAGATTAAAATCCCTTTCCCATCAGCCTCACAAGGCTTTTCATCGGTGTCAGCGCCTTCTGTGTTTTGCTGTATTAACTGACGCATAGCAGACGGATTTACTGTCACCACACTCAGAGTTTGAGTGCATGTGCGTGTGTGTGTGTACTACTATTATACACGTATGTACATACCTGCAGGTACGTGTGGGAAAAGAGCGGCTCGGTGATTGACGTGAGCACGTCCCCCCGCCTGAGGCTGGATCCCGACGGGACCCTGCACATCTCCCAAACGTGGTCGGGTGACATCGGAACATACACCTGCAGGGTGACCTCAGTGGGTGGCAATGACTCCCGCAATGCCCACCTAAGAGTCAGGTCTGCATATTTGCCTTATGTCTCCCCTGTTTTATCTTGCTGTCTGTATTTTCTTTTTTCCTTCTTATTTACGTCCGACGGGGACATGA
Source organism: Bovichtus variegatus (assembly GCA_943593645.1). Classification (NCBI taxonomy): domain Eukaryota; kingdom Metazoa; phylum Chordata; class Actinopteri; order Perciformes; family Bovichtidae; genus Bovichtus; species Bovichtus variegatus. The sequence continues at coordinate 4,408,544 of CALSCE010010635.1, forward strand.
TGGATGGATGTTTCCCCCACTGTTGTGGTTTATCGCTGCTCTCCTCTCTAATCCATCAAACCCTCTAATATTTACAATGCAAGGCTCCTCGGTTTGGCTGTTTAATACTGTTATTTGCTGCCTCTCTTGTCTGATTCAATTTCTCTTTATCACTTTATCCCTCTCTCACACACACGCACGTCCAGGCAACTGCCCCATGCTCCAGAAAACCCAATAGCAGTTCTGAGTACGACAGAGAAAAGGGCCATCAACCTCACATGGGCCCAGGCCTTCGATGGCAACAGCCCACTGATCCGCTACATCTTGGAGGTTTCAGAAAACAGTGAGTGGTTCAATGTTAATGTCCCCATTAACAATGTATGTTGCAGAAAAAAAGAAAAAAAACACTAATGCTTTTATTGTTTCTTGTTTGTCATTTTAAAGGCAATATTGTTACTGTATACTCCCTGGAAGCCCTTATTTGCTATCCCTCTTATTATATTACATTTCCATCGTGTAGTCCCTAAAATTGTCAGTCGCTTCCTCTTACCCTCTGCAATCAGTATAACTCATTTGCCTCACCTGTACGCTTCCTTGCGAATGATCAGGGGGACCAAATTGTGTTGACGCCCAATGCTCTTGTCTTCCTCTCGGTTGATAAAATCAAAGTGGGAATGCTCTCACCCATAGAGAGTAAATCGTTCAGCTATTTCTCATCGAAGCTCAGGCTTACTGAGAATATGACAACTCATTAAGAGGAAAATGAACCCGAGGATGCAGATGGGGATCTGGTTTTTGGATAATTGAATTTCAATCTGATATTTAGAGGGAGTGTATACGAAATGAATGACTTGATTTTTTTATCAGAAGCTGCAACGTTATTACTAATAATGAAATAGTAGTGTGCAATAGTCAGGGATAACATTGAATTTATATTTGCAAGTGCTGAAGACCTTTTTTTCTCAAGAATGTACTCACGCAAGGTCATTTCACGCTCGATTGCTATTACTTACAGCTCTATATGTGCGTCTTCTCCACTCCAGATGCCCCTTGGACGGTGCTGCTGGCCAATATTGAACCAGAGTCTTCCGGGGTCACTGTTGGTGGTCTCATCCCAGCACGCTCATACCAGTTCCGCCTGTGTGCTGTCAACGACGTGGGCAGAGGCCAGTTCAGCAAAGAGACTGACCGGTGGGTTAGCTGTTTTGCATCTCCTGAATATTAAAGATGTTGCTTATAGTCTGTGTAACCTAGAGTGTACACTGGCGAGAACAACATTGCTCTTCGAGGGCTTTCACAGTTCTGGAACAGCCCGTTCTCTTCCCTTGTCTTGGCAGTTCAATAGAAACGATTATTTCCTGCAAGTCCACTTTTTGGTCTTCACTCCTGCGGGAGTGAGTGAGAGATGAGCAGGTTTCGGAACAGGCCTTTTGAAGATAAAACTGTGAATGAGCTGAAATTGCGCTTTGTGAAGACTTGATGGGTGCGCTGACCCAGCTTCATCTCTCTACCTCCCATTAACTGTCTTTGTCGTACCGCATAGTAAAATACAGAGAGGCTTGAAAGAGGCAGAGCTTCACACAGACTCCGCTCTCAAGTGATTTCTCTTGTCTAGCAAGGCGAAAATGGTCATCATCCTACAGGCACATCCCCACGCACATTCTTAGCTCATCGTGATTCACCTACACACACCACTGTCTGACCTTGTCCGCATCAAAACAACCCATTTGCTGATTTTATACCTGCCGTACTCCTTTAAAAGCCATCACTACCCTTCACACACATCCAGACACTCGTTCACAAAGCTGAGGTCCTGTGTGAATGTACCCAGACAAGAGTGCACCGCAGGAGGGTGACTGAGCGTCAGTGAGAGTGCAGGGTTTTTCTGAGGCATCTCTCGGGCACACCTCTTTGATCCTAAACACTCTGCTTCCTTCTCCTCCAGAGCAGTTCTCCGGTGCACTGGGAAGAAATCAAGATGTCATCTTAAATTGGCTTAAGGGAAAAGTCTGCCTGAATCTCTCTTTCTTGTTCTTTTATATCTCACTTGTACTGTCTCTCTATTGTGCTGCTCCATTTTCACCAAGGCCTCTTTGATTCTTGTCATGCCATAGCAAGATGTCCCTCTGCGGACAGTATTATAGAGAATATGTGTTGGACAAAGACACAGCCACACTTATCCCAACTTTCCTTTATGGTGTTCTGAAAAAAATCCAAAAAGCGGGCTTTGTTACGATTTGATGTCTATGATGAAATGGGATAGAAATATGCAGAAACTCACCATAATTAATGCATCGTTTCGCTCTGTCTCTTCTTTCACCTCTCTTTTCCGTTTTCTGTTTTTTTTTTGGCTGCTGCAGACTTACTCTCCCGGAAGAGCCTCCCAGCGCCCCCCCTCAGACAGTCATCGCAAGTGGTCGCACCAATCAGTCCATCATGATCCAATGGCAGCCACCTCCGGAGAGCCATCAGAATGGGCCACTCCAGGGCTACATCATCAGGTAAGACCATGACAGCCTGCATTATTTCTTCCCAGAGATCGGTGCCCATCAGGGCCAATGCCATTCAGATGTGATAATAACTGTTATGTCAGCTCCTTTGCTTCTTCTCCATTTCACTTCATTCTCACTCACTGCTGCAATAGAATAATTACTGCCATTTAAATACCTTCCCTTCCATTCATTCGTTGTCACCTCTCTCTTTGTAATGATTTAAAAACTTTTCTGCATGGCTTCCCCTCCATTACCACTCTCCCTCCCTTTTTCTTTTTTTTTCGGGGGGAGAATCTGCGTTCTAATATATTTATATGTATGTCTGTCCGTCTCTCCCTCCTCCCTCTGTCTATCGATTACTACCTCTGCTGCCAGGTACTGTCTGTCGGGGCTGCCAGTAGATTGTCAGATGAAAAACATCACCAACCCGGATCAGACCAGTCTGCTCCTGGAGGACCTCATCATCTGGACCAACTACGAGATCGAGGTGGCAGCCTATAATGGAGCAGGCCGGGGCACCTACAGCCACAAAGTCACCGAATGGACACTGCAAGGGGGTGAGTGCAACACATATACTATACTGAATGTAAGGAAGCCTGCCAACAATCCAAGCAGCCAAGTCTGCAAGCATTAGGTTATGAATTTTATATATAAGTACCAGAGGCTTTATTTAGTTCTACGAATTCCATTCAGCAGCCTCATCATGCTAGTCCCTTGGTTAATGTTAAGCCTGCGGCATACAACTTTTGACTGATGGTTAATCCAATCATCTGTTTTTAACGATCAAATTAAGAACAGTACGGCCATATTTTCTCCACAGCACACTTTTTAAAACCCTTCCAACCTTGAAAAGGTGATTCACACACATTGTCAAGAAGACTGCAAGAGTTTTCCTTACTCAATACACTAAAATGCAAAGCAACAATACACTGCTGCAGACTACAGCAGCAGGGATTTTGAAGAAATTTGAAAGGCATGGCCATGTCACTTATGCTATTTTGCCTCTCAGCACGGCTTATTTGTTTTTATGTAGTTCATTTCTGCTACTATACTGAAGAACAAATTGTGTGCAAACATGAGCCTCGGCTGATAGCTTCATCGGAGCCTTTTTTTGATTTTCTTTTATTCAAACCAAGCTTTTAATTTGTGTTTAGATCACTTTCATCTTGTAGATGTTGTTGTATCAACAAGAAAATGTTGTTTTTCAAAAGAAAAAAAGGATTCACATTGACCACCCGGAGACATCAGTCGGCCTGTCTGCGCTCACATGTAATTGATTCTGCACATAAATTATGAGGTGATGATGTGCGCATCCGACTTGTGACATACCTTTCGACGCGCCAAAGTAAGCGGCCTCGGTTGACTTCTTTTCTCATTCTACATGCTGAGTAGTATAATTAGAACACGCATTGTGAGCTTTCCCCGGTGTCATACTGCTACATATTTCTGTCACGCCCAGTGATCCCAGCACCTTATGTTCCATGCCTCCCCTGTCTATTCAAAATCTTCAGAGGATGAAAGTCATATGTGTCACTGTAAACTTGTACCAAGCCAAATCTAACATTATTTTTGGCACAGAAACTGAGACTTTTTGTCTAGAACTATAGCCAAAGTACGCCGTAGTTATTGCATCAGCGTGTTGAGAGGTTAATCCATTCATTACAAGAAGATTGAATAATGCTCTCTTTACTGGCTTTCCTAAAAAGTCAATTCATAGATTACACTGAGTTCAAATTTCTGCTGCTAAACTTAAACAAACACAAGAAAGAGCATAGTGCTCTTGGTTTAGATATGCTGCGCTGGCTCCCGGTTTGGTTTTTAAATTCCTTTAACTTGTATTATAAAGCTTTGAAAGGCTTAACACAATCACATATCTCTGAATTCGTATCATGTTAAATCCACTCCATGGACAGAGATCCTCTACACCAGACGCACTAAATATTCTCAAGAGCACTCATAAGAAAATTGGGAGTTCTGTTCCTCTCCCTGCTCAGATGCATTTATTAGAGACAATGAATCTGCAGATATTTTGATTTCATTAGGGTTTTACAGGTGTTCGTGATGCTGGAACTGTTACACTAGTTTCAAGTTTAACTTCATTTGTTTGTCTAGCTTTTTATCATGAGCAAGTCTAAAATACCTTACAGAGACAACAAACAAATTGCAATAAATAGACAGAAAAGCAGTAGCATCAATTATTTCTCATACTTACTTGAACGCAGCAGGTCTAAACCCACGCCGCTCATTAATACACACACAAATGTAGTCTGTCTGTCTGTCTGTCTGTCCGAGTTGTTAGTATATTTGTGCTTCACGGTTATTTTTTGTCTCTTTTACCAAACGTTGCTCTGGTCTTTTCTCACCTTTTCATCTTTTCATTCCCATACATTTATGTATATTATGTGCTGGGCAGGTTTGTTTGTTGATGGGCGAAAGATAGCTTCTATTTCAAAAAACTTCAAATGCTTAAGAAATTATGGATTCTACCTGGCACACATTATTGCTAAAACCTTGGAAAGTTCTGCATATTTTAAATGATGGCTGATCAATCAATCAATTAATGAGCTCGTCCAAATTAGATTCTGAGGCGCCCGCATTAAACAGATGCACCTTTTAAAATGCATTTGTAAAGAAACGTGTTGTGTTTAATTAGCACATCTCTGAATCCTGGAAGGTTTTTATTCTATTTCCATGTCTCTTCCCCCGAGAAAAAAGAAACATTTTCATCATCCAAGTCACTGTCAGTGAATAACGACAGTGAACAAGGCACTCATGTTGTTTAGCTCAGCTCTCATTAATTGGGTGTTTCCGTCACTCACTCCATTAAAGGCTCAAGAGCAGATCATGACGTGCATTTAAATACATTCAAAGGGAATACGAGGATGGCATTGGGATATGAGGACCAATACTGGCCAATCAGCTTCATTACTGCGTGACTCCCTGAGTGTTACACCAGAATCGCATGCTCACTTCAAACAAACAGCTGCAGGGTTCACCTGGAAGCCGCCTGAGGCAACCGCTCTCACACCCGGTTTGATTGGCATGTTCTTACCTCCCCCAAAATAAAGAATTCTTCAGTCTGATTCTCACGCTCTAAATGAAGCTGGTCTGAAAGTGCCTCTTGTACATTTTCAGGGTTTTTTCTTCCCTATCTCATCACTATGCTCTCTTTTCCCTCTCCCTCTTCCTCCATCTCTCCCCTCTCTGTTTTTTTTTTCCATCCTCTGGATCAGTGCCCACTGTGCCACCAGGAAATGTACAAGCCGAGGCTGTCAACTCCACCACGGTGCGTTTTACCTGGAGTGCCCCGAGCCCTCAGTTTATCAACGGAATCAACCAGGGATACAAGGTGAGCAGCACCCTTTCTGTCAACTAGTGCACTCTAGTGGTCAGAGCTAGAGGAGCAAATCTCCTTCCGTTGTTTGAAAGCCACATTTCCCCACGAATCATATACTTAAAATATGTTAGCATTGTTTATTTGACTTTTTACTTTGCTATATCTTTCAAATAAATGTCGATGCTACCAGTTGTGTGACCACATTGACACCCTGTCCCTTATCATATCATTACCAGCTGTTGGCGTGGGAACTCACTCGCGCAAACGAGGTCACTGTGATGACGGCGCGTCCCAACTTCCAGGACAGCGTTCATGTCGGTTACATCTCTGGCCTGAAAAAGTTCACAGAGTACTACTCATCGGTATTGTGCTTCACTACCCCAGGAGACGGCCCGCGCAGCCCGCCGCAGCGGCTACGCACCCATGAGGACAGTAAGTTTTCCCATTCAGGATGCTATATAGTATTTGCAGATAATTATATGTCCTGCTGCTGTTCTGTGCATTTATTGCTTTTTTTATTCTTTTTTTTTTTACAGCCCCTGGTGCTGTGGGACACCTTAGCTTCACTGATATCTTGGATACCTCACTAAAAGTCAGCTGGAAGGAGCCACAAGAGAAAAACGGAGTTCTCACAGGTAACCATTAAAGATAACTACGTAATGTTAACATGTCTTCTCTGCTTCTCTTTATTTATGTCACCCAGCTGTGTTTACTGTGAACACTATGTAAGAATCTTTGGAATTTGCCTCTTCTTCCAGGCTATCGTATCTCCTGGGAGGAGTTCAACAGGACCAATACTCGAGTGACCCATTATTTGCCCAACTTAACTCAGGAGTACAAGGTGACAGGGCTCACTGCCCTCACCACCTACACCATCCAGGTAGCAGCCATGACCTCCAAGGGCCAGGGCCAGCTCTCCGCCTCCACTATTTCTTCTGGTGTGCCACCAGGTAAGTGTTTAAACAAATAGATCAAATAGTTGACTTTAAATTAAGAATTTACGAGTCAAGTATCCACTAAAAGGGATTTATTTGAATCTGTCTTTCCTCCATTCTCTTCCACAGAGTTGCCCGGTCCTCCAACTAATCTAGCCATCTCAAACATCGGCCCTCGCTCTGTCACCCTACAGTTCAAACCTGGTTATGATGGCAAGACATCCATTTCCCGTTGGCACGTTGAAGCCCAGGTAAGATGCTTCATATCTGTTTTACCGTAATTTCCGGACTATAAGCCGCTACTTTTTTCCCACACTTTGAACCTCGCGGTTTATACAATGACGCGGCTAATTTATGGATTTTTCCCGCTTTCACAAGCTTCATGTCGCCAAAAAACTGAGCACCGTCGCATAATGTGACGTAAATCGAGCGCGCTCAAACTTCCCATTCATTACGGTAATTAACTTTTTTACGAAATTTCTCGGTGTTTCATTCAGTGTACCAAATGAACCTCTAAAAACATTATGCCAACCTTCAATTGCATTATTAGTTCTTGGAATGTCTTCAGCAGCGGACATTATGAACAGCGGACATTATGAACAGCGGACATTTTAAACAGCGGACATTATGAACAGCGGACATTTTAAACAGCGGACATTATGAATGGTCACGATTCTGATTACGGTCATTTTGTCACCCTCATCATGGCAAAGACACGGAGAAAGGCATATGATGCAGCTTTCAAGTTGAAGGCGTTTAAAAGCCTATTTATTTTTGTTCCAAGCCGTGTTTCGTTAAAGCCTGTGTAAAGTTCATTTGTTTCAATGTACCGGTAGGCACCTGCGGCTTATAGACATGTGCGGCTTATTTATGTACAAAATACATATTTTTTAAAAATTCAGTGGGTGCGGCTTATATTCAGATGCGCTGAATAGTCCGGAAATTACGGTAATTACTTTTTTTTTTTTTTTTTTTTTTACAGGTTGTTAGATGTCATGATACCGGAACACAGGTTTTACAATACGAGTTCATTCGTTTCATTTGTTCTGCTGCTAATATCCCCCCCCATTCTCTTTGTGCATTTCAGATTGGCATAATAGGAGAGAATGAAGAGTGGCTGATGGTTCATCAGCTAGCTAATGAACCTGATGCTCGATCACTGGAGGTCCTGGACCTGAACCCCTATACGTTCTACAGGTGAGCACACACACACACACAGTTACAGGTGCTGTACATAAAATAAAGATCTTGCGCAATGGTGGAAAAAAAGAACATTATGAAAATGTTGCAAGAGGTGAAAACTCTGAATCAATTGACTGTTATCCAGAATATTTGTTTTAGTTCTACTCATTGTCTTTATTTCTCTACTCATAAATAGTTCCTCTTCTCTGCTACTAAAATGACCTAGTTTCCTTTTAGGCATTTTCAAAATTCCATCTAATCCAATCTAAAATAATATAATCTGATCCCTTTCAATATCACTGGCATGTCTTGATTAAACACCCACTTTTAGACGATGTATCCACCATCAGCTGGTTTCTTTTGCGTCAGGTTCCGAATGCGTCAGGTGAACATTGTGGGCACCAGTCCTCCCAGTCAGCCCTCCAGGAAGATCGAGACCCTGCAGGCCCCACCAGACATCTCCCCCGCCAACGTCACCCTGCGCACAGCCAGTGAGACCAGCCTGTGGCTTCGCTGGGTGGTAAGTTGTTACATCTCATTTCACATTGAGCCTGACTCAGTGTGTGTGAAGTTAGTGGAGTTGTATTAGATTATTATACGATTTAGATATGCATTTCTGGATTGTTCCTGTTCAAGCTAGGCTCAATTAGGTATTCTTTTGCATGCACATAAGCATTGAAAAATTGCTCTCTCTTTTCTTTGTTGTCATCTCCATTGGTGGAAAATCATGTTTGGACTGAATTGGCAGAATGCCCTCGGGATATTACTTGGATTCAACATTGATCAGATACTCTTTGTCAAATCAGATTTAGGCAATTTAATTTTGGCCATTAAAATCCCCCAAAAGAATTTTGAGATATAAAAAAGTTTGACATTAAATGATGACTTTTTTTCTATGACAGTTGGCTTCAAATCAACTGACTCACAAGCATGCCTCTCGTCAGAGAACCTCAATTTAATATTTGGCACACTTATTCAGCCTTCACTTTTTTTTTGTTCATGAAATGTTTTACATCTTCTATAAACGTATTCTTGTGCTCTTGGGGTTGTGATCTGATGAATACACTTGAAGGCACTAATAATGTTTTTGGAAAGCTGCACGCACTCTGTCCTTGACTATTGCTATTTCCTGCGTCAGCATTTGGCCAACGTATTCTTTGCTACATCTGTCCATTATCATCACTGTGCCAGTGCCTGAGCAGTGCCAGGCAGTGAGAGACAGAGGCAAAATACTCCCGCAGCTCCTGGAGGATTATAAAGACTGCATGTCACCTGGGTTTAACAGCAGATGGGTGTCAGCTGTGTGATATGCCTCTTCAAATGAATGACAAAACCTGGTATAACATGGTAAACTCCTAGCGAAAGCTTGCGGTCTACGCCATGGCCATGGAAGTCTTAATCAAGGCCACATTAATTTCAAGAACACTGGCACTTTCATAGGAATAAGCCAAGTACATATTTAGCTCGGTACGTTCACTTATCTTGCATGTGTCAGTGCAAGATACACTGCATAGAAAACAGGATGGTCTAAGTTGAAATTCTTACTGACTGAGTGACTTTTAAAAGGATTGCGAACACCCTGAAAACACATTTAATTTCAATTTGAATTAATCACTCAAACCTGTACCTATAGCTTCTAGGAGCTATATTGCCTGCTTCGTATTAGGATCATATTATTATTGATTTAACAGATACAGTGAATGTGCTTTTATTTTGAGACAATGGAGCATTGCTACATTTATAAACAAAATCACTAAGTGCAGTAAGTGCTGAGAGGGTTTAGCTTCTCTTCCCATATTGCTTCTCATCATTCCTGACAACGCCTCTTAGCCGTTGTAAAATCAGTGTGAAGTGGGGCCTCTCATGGCTTATTGCTTCATTATGTACTCAGTTATGATGTCATTTATATTGATCTTGCTTGAACTGGGGGAATAAAAACAAAAGAAAATCCTCTTAGCCTCTTCCAGAGTGGGAGTACAATGGGAATCCAGATCTCGTTGGCTACCGGGTCCAGTACTCTAAAGCCGGGACTAAAGGGGGAGTTCTCTCCCATGTCATCATGGACCGGCTGGAGAGGGAGTTCACTATCGAGGATCTGGAGGAGTGGACGGAGTATGAGGTCAGAGTTCAGGCCATCAATGGCATCGGCTCCGGGCCCTGGAGCCAGCCGGTCCACGGCAGGACCAGGGAGTCTGGTGAGGACGTAAATACATGCGTACACATGCCAAACACACACATACATGCAGCTGTGCTTAAAGTGTGCTAAGCTCCGTCCTTTACCTCTTACTGTAGTACCCTCCAGCGGCCCTACCAACGTGTCAGCTTTCGCTACGACCTCCAGCAGCATCCTGGTGCGTTGGGGGGAGGTCCCAGAGACTGACCGCAATGGACTCATCCTGGGATACAAGGTCAGCAGTCGACAGCAGAGAATGTTCTGTATTTCAAAATAATATGGACTCAGATCCTCAATATTTAGCAGAGTGTGCATTGCTACATTACTTTGAAGGTTTTAACAAATGTGCAAAAAACCTCTTCCTGTAATTTATGTCCTCATCACCTGGAAAGTCCTCTAACTGTATAACATTTCCTGTGTATTTCAGGTCGTGTACAAGGAGAAGGACTCAGATACAGATCCCAACTTCTGGGAGGTGGAGGGCAACACCACTCACAGTGTCCAGCTGAGCAGTCTGGGAAAGTACGTCCTCTATGAGATCCAGGTCCTAGCCTTCACGCGTATAGGAGACGGAAGGAGCAGCTCGCCATCCATTTTAGAGAGGACCCTGGATGATGGTAAACATATCCATCTTATCAGCCTTTTTGATCTTGTTGTTATCTTGATCTTAATTGTATTAATTCTCTAAACAAAAAAAACAAAAAAATATGTATCACAATTTTTTTTATTTGTTGCTAATCAATGTATTAATATGTTTACATTATATTTCTTAGTTTCTTAGCATTTTAAGATTGATATATTTCCTTTAATCAATTTTTTTAATAAGTGGATTTATGTCACATCTAATCCGCTTGCCTAATTTATCATTTTGGTCATTTTTCGTGTGATAGTACCAGGCCCTCCAGTCGGCATTCTCTTCCCAGAAGTCAGAACTTCTTCAGTCAGGCTCATCTGGCAACCTCCTGCTCAGCCCAATGGCATCATCCTGGGTGAGTTTAAAACATACAGACTTTCACATATATGACCTTAGATATTATTATGGGACAAACGATTATTGCTTTTTTTTGCTGGTCCAAAAAAGGTCAATTTCCCTCAAATGCACAGTTGTTTAATTGTGTAGAGCAGCCAAATTCTTCTCTTTGCTCAACTTTTTTTTTTATGCGTAACTTTGATATGAGTTTGTCCTTTTAGCCTATCAGATCACGTACAGAAGAAACTCTTCGAGTAGCAACGGCGCCACTGTCGACGTGCTGAGCCCCAGCGCTCGACAGTACACAGCGTCTGGACTAAAACCAGAAATGGTTTATGTGTACCGCCTCACCGCTCAGACACGAAAGGGTTGGGGTGAGGCCGCTGAGGCTTTGGTGGTCACAACAGAGAAGAGAGGTTAGTGTACAATACTACAGCTATTTCAATTATTCACCTCTGAATATTATATATGTAATATTTTCCCGGTTGTTTGAAGTGGGGTGATATGAGATATACACTGACTATGGATAGTACCGCATACCGCCCCACTTCAAAACATCCAAACTATCCCTTTAAGTTCAAAAGTGACTGTTAATGTGTGTGCGCCCTTCAGCCCGACCTCAACCCACGAGCCGTCCCATAGTGCCTCAAGAGGAAGTTCAGGCTCGCAGAGTGCTGTTGTCATGGGAACCAGGCAGCGACGGACTATCCCCAGTTCGCTACTACACAGTCCAGTACAGAGAGCTGCCGGACAGCAACTGGACTGTCCACTCTGCATCAGTCAGCCACGAGACACACTCCTACATAGTGGACAGGTAAGTCCACTTTTATTCCCCGTCAGCAGTTTTTTTATATTTTCAGTCGGAAAATATAAGTAAGGCAGGACATTGCTGTACGCATAGAACTCTCTTTCTGTCTTTAAAGGTTAAAGCCTTTCACTTCATACCAGTTCCGTGTGAAGGCCACCAATGACATTGGAGACAGTGAATACAGCCAGGAGAGTGAGGCCATCACTACACTACAGGACGGTAAGATCTTGCGACCATGAAGCGCACAGTCACTATCCCTTGATTTTCTGTTCAGTTGTACAAGAACCCTTTTATATTCGTACGAGCACGCCCTTACATCAGTGTTTTGACATTGAATTTTCACGGTGAATGCTTTACGTTAACAGTGTGTGTGTGTGTGTGTTTACTCTCAAGCTGAATTATAAATCACTCTGGTCAGCTCTGTTGCTTTGCTAACACCAAAATTCTCTTTTTTTTTTTCCACCCTTATTTCTTACAGCCCCAGACAAAGCCCCAACAATTCTGTCCGTTACACCTCACACCACCACGTCGGTACTGGTCCGTTGGCAGGTACGCCGCTGAATTACTTGGCACTGTGCTTTGCGAATGGACGCATTCATTAATCTTTGTTAAGTATTGGGCATTAAGCAGACCTCTTCTCTTTGTAGCCTCCCTCTGAGGATCACATAAATGGAGTCCTGTTGGGCTTCAGGGTCAGGTACCGGGAGTTACACTACGACCGGATACGCAGCTTCACTGTCCGCACCGTTAACAATCCTTCTGCCAAATGGGCTGATCTCACTGGTGAGTTTATTTTTTTCTCTGCTTACCCTTCAATTACGTCTGCTTATATGCAAAAAGGGATGCTACCTGGAGTCTTAAATGTACTTACTTTTAAATTCAAGTATTGCTTTGATGCTATCTATAAGGCCTGCGGTGTGTTTTCCTAAGCAGACGGATAAGTCAGCTAATATTACCATTCTTCCCCAATCCTGTGATCTTCCCTTGTTTTTCTCAACCGTGCCCATCCTCTATCCAAACTCCAGCTCCTTACAGCGTCAGGAACCTGAGTGAATCCTCCCTCACCCAATATGAACTGGATAGTAAGTCTTATATTTCCCTTTATTCCTCTCCTCCGTCACCCTCCATCTGTGTGCGTATCATCTCTGTACACGGAAATACGCCATTTGTATAATAATTTACAGCAACTCACTTTGTGCCATCCTCCCACTCAGCCGTATCCGCTAAGGGGCCACCGCTGATCCTCTCCAAGCTGCCCTATCATTATTTCAGCATGTTTTCTTTCTTTTAATTCGCTGACAAATGCTCTCCGTGTCCCCACAACAACCCCATCTTTTCATCACTTCGCCTTACAATTACGCCCCTCTTATGTTGTCTTGCCACGGGCATCACTACGACTGTGTGTCTCTCTGGAGTAACTTCTTTTTTTGCTCTTTTATCCTAACTGTTCCATTATAATGCCGCTATGGGTTCTCTCCTTGCAGATTTGAGTAAACACAAACGCTACGAGATCCGTCTCAGTGTGTATAACGCTGTGGGGGAGGGTCCCAGCAGTGCACCACAGGAAGTGTTTGTTGGAGAGGCTGGTATGTTTCTTCTCTCACTGTGCAGCGTGTGTGCTACTTACTTTTTAATCTTTATTTTTTAAATCTTAATCAAGTCGTATGGAACCTGAAAAAAAATGAAGTATTATGTTTCACACTCTGCTCCATTCTAGTCCCAACATCCCCTCCCCAAAATGTGGTGATCCAGTCCTCAACTGCTACACAGCTGGATGTCACATGGGACCCTCCTCCCCTGGATGCTCAGAATGGGGACATCCAGGGTTACAAGGTATCGATTATGTGTCTTTTTTTTCCTCTGTGTTACTGCAAATGAGCCAAACTTACATCATGCCTCTCTCCTTTTTTATATTTTCATCGGGAAAAAAATCTGTTTCTTTTATTCTGTTTATAGATTTATTTCTGGGAGTTTCAGCTCCAGAATGAGACGGAGCGCCTGCGTACTTTGTTCTTGCCGGAGCTCGGGGTGAAGCTTAAAAACCTGACAGGCTACACCACCTACATGATCGGTGTGGCAGCCTTTAATGCTGCAGGGGATGGGCCCCGCTCACTGCCCACCAGAGGGCGCACCCAGCAAGCAGGTGAGTTGTGGGTAAATCCAGATGCGGTTGAGGAGATTACAGTAATTGTTCAAAAGACCAGTGGCGTTTATCTCGCAGCTGAGATCTCCTACCATCACCATGTAGCATTTCACAGTTCCGTGTTTCTTTATAGCCGTCTGTCTTCCCCCTATCTGTCTCCCTCTGTCGTCTGCACAATGATACTCCTTCTCAGTACTTAATCGTATTCTTTATGGTGCTCAAGTAATTATGCGGAGTAGTATCTCAAGGTTGGTCTTTTCTTCAGTCACAAAATGTGCCTACAAAAGAAAAGATAATGAGCACTTTCATTTTGAGTCACTGTGTGACAGAAAACTGCAAACTGGAACTAGGTTTGCTGCAGCTTTAAGACAAATAATGTAAGACCCACTCCTATTCACTAAGAAATAGAATATTTTCACTAAAGAGTTTAGTTTGCTCCTGTGAGATATAGCATAAGAGATCAGAGTCTTCTTGGCCCCTTTATCCAGGACAAGCCACGAGGGTGGAAGCCTAATGACAGCGGAGGAGCAATGAATACAGAGCGCGGGGGACACATGTAGATTAGTTTTTTTGGCCGCAACTGCACAAAGATGTCTGTGTTTACCAGCTAGCGAGAGTCCCTCCTCTGCGGTTTCAGCAAAAAAAAATGGTTTATAGTATGAATTTCTCTTGTCTTTTCCGCCCCCTTGAAGGCTGTGACATTGGCGAGGGGTACAAAGTGCTGAGAACTTTAAAAACACAGGCAGGAATTTTGGCTCTCTGCACCACAGAGTACTGGGAAGTGAGCCAACACAAGCTTTTGTGAATTTTATGCAGAATTGTGGCGAAATCCTGACACTTAGTAGCTGGATCTGGGTTGGGTCAGCAGGCACAATTCTCACAGCTCTCTTTGACTTCCAGTTTGCCTTTTAGAGACTCACTTGCTTAAATAGTCAGAGGTTTTCCTTTCTTTTTTTTGCATTGATCTGAGCTCTACACCACGTACCTGTTTTCACATGTACAAAAACATATTATTATTCATGCTCTGATAAAGAACAATGAACAGTGAAACCGCCATCATTTTTTTATCTCATTTCTGTTTCATGTCATCTAGCACAACAGGATTCTTTTTTCTGAATATATCAGATTGCCTGCTGCAGATTTTGAGTAGTCTTTGGAAATCCCTCTGTTGTACTGTCCCAAACCTACTTTTGTTGCCAATGTAATTTACCCAAATGTCTTGAAAGCTTGCAGCAAATGAGGAAGCAAATGCTGTTGAAAATGTATTACAGTAGTCTATATCTACTGAAGAGGAATGTCAAGATTGAACGCCATAAAGATTGCCAAATTTAAGTGAAGTGTTGTAAATAAATAATGAGTTTATTTATTTACTCTTTCTTATCTATCTGTGTCACCGTTTGTACATAAATCACATCACTTTAACACTGAGAATTTAGAAATGAATAAATATATACTCCAAAGTGGCATACTCAGCAGTTTTAGAGCTGAGTATGCAGCGCGTGTAGTGTTTTGTCTCCGTACTGTGAATTGATTGAACTGCCATCACCTCGTTTCTCCCTTTTCCTCTCCAAAAGCTCCGAGTTCTCCCAGCTTCATCCACTTCAGTGAGTTGACCACCACTTCGGTCAACGTGTCCTGGGGAGAGCCCAAGCAGGCCAACGGCATCATTGAGGGCTACCGCCTGGTTTATGAGCCCTGCACTCCAGTCGATGGTGAGAAACTCTAATAACTGCCACGTCTTGACATTCCTCAGCTGGCTTTCTCAGACTTTGATTTACAACCTCTTGCCTAGTTACCATATTCTTTTTAACTCGCGCTGCTTAAGCTCATGCTCTAATCTGTTACAGGTGAGTGTAGGCCCTGCAGTAATATATGGCATGGCTGATAAAATATGTTGGAATGCTCTGGTGAGACTTTGCACAGCTTCCTCTCTCACTGAAAGAAACATGGCTAATAGCTGGCTAAGTGTGGTTGCCTGGACCAAATTGTCAAGTAATTGGGAGCAGAGGTGGAATGCTGAGCTGAGGCCGCTGTGGTCCCTCGGCTATCCGCTAATGGACCCAGAGCAAAGCCGAACATAGCAGTTAAGACAGGGAATATCAATTGGTCTATTATAAAAAAGGTCCTAGTGTCTCTTCCTATCTGGATATCTAGAAGGCTGCTGGATAATAAACCTTTTTTTTCTGTTATGTATGCAAAGATATGCATGTCTCTGATAGTCTGCGAGTGTGTGTGTGTGTGTGTGTACAGTTGTGAATTTTTCTGTGTGTCTGTTAATATGCAAAAAGCTTTGGTATTTGTCGCTTGTAGAAAGCAGCATCTAGAGTCTTAGTGTTTCCTGTACAGACTCCTCTCCTCGCACTCCAGGTGTCAGTAAGATAGTGACGGTAGATGTGAAGGGCAGCGCTCCCCTGTGGCTGAAGATCAAAGACCTGGCTGATGGTGTCACCTATAACTATCGCATCCGGGCCAAGACGCTCACTTATGGCCCTGAGGTGGAGGCCAACATCACTACTGGGCCTGGAGAAGGTGGGACCCTCTAAATGTGTGATTCATTACTGCTTTTTTCCTGGTATTCATGCCAATAATATATTTTACAATGCCTCCTTGAACCATAGTAGGCCCTTTTTTTTTTTTTTTTTAAACATCCACCATTTTTTTTTCTTCCCAAGGAGCCCCAGGCCCTCCTGGAGAACCCTTTATTTCTCGGTATGGCACTGCCCTCACGCTGCATTGGACCAGTGGAGATCAGGGCCGCGCACCCATCACACGATACGTCATCGAGGCCAGACCTTCTGGTGAGCCACATGCATAAATAGTTTTTGGGTTCAAATACCTCCACTAGTATTTCCCATTCATATATTTTCTGATCTTGCCTTTAGATGAAGGATTGTGGGATATCCTGATCAAAGATATTCCTAAAGAGGTGACATCCTACACACTTAACCTGGACATGCTGCGAGAAGGGGTCACCTATGACTTCAGAGTGATTGCAGTCAACGACTATGGCTATGGATCACCCAGCGCCCCCTCCCCCTCTATATCAGGTACTTTAATCTGAAAAGTAATCCCAAAATGTGTTAACACAACAATGCTAAAACAATATTTTATGTTTAATAATGTCTATTATTTGTTACATATCAGCCCAGAAAGTGTCTCCATTCTACGAGGAGTGGTGGTTCCTGGTGGTGATCGCCCTGGTGGGCCTCATCTTCATCCTCCTCCTTGTTTTCATCCTCATCATCCGAGGCCAGAGTAAAAAATACACCAAAAAAACTGATTCAGGTAGGAAAACTATGCTGAACTTGCTGCCAATGTCTCAGTTTCTCTGTCCGCTTCTGCAACTTAAGCTATCGACTGGAATGTGCCTCCCTCTTAGACAGCTCTGCAGAGAATTGCGTTTTAACGATTGCACATCCAAAGTCTATTATAGAAAATGGGACCGTGAAGGCTCACATAATTAGACAAATTACCAAGGTTTTCTTAACATTGTTTGGATGACAGGGGAAAGATGAGAGTAAAGGTTACCGGTGAAACAGCTGACATAGGCAGGTGAATAAACATTATTGTTCATGTTTAACTGCAGCAAGGATCAATACTGGGATAAATGGCTTGGCAGAGGTTTAACGTTCAGGTCATTAGTCAGACTGAGAGTAATTATATAACTACAGCACTCAGCTCTTACACCACTGTGTCAAGAAGCCGATTTTCATGATTGTGAATTATCCCAGGTGACATCGCTGCTCCAAGAAACTCTTTATCAGAGTTCAAACACAAAAACATAGGGAAAGTTAATCGATGTTAGTAGACTTATTGTTAATACTCACATTATGGTTGTAGTAAACAATCACAGTGACGGCATCCGGCGCTTACCTGTTAGACGTGGTCCAGTCACCCAGCAGTGTGGAATAGACAATAGTGGAGATAGGGGAAAAGTGAAGGGTCAGGTCAAGCCTTCCTAAAGCCTCGTACCAGTGACTTTCTAGCTTAGTCAGCATTTAGCATGGTGCCAGGTTTACCAGGGTCAGCAAACAGGGCTCGGTGAAACCAGTCCAGACAAGGACTGTGTTTGTGCGGGGACACAAAGAGGGCTTCTTAGCCACTCTCAACCCCTCCCTGATTTTCTCAGCCATGAAGCTCATCTGTTTGTTTTAATAGAGGCCATGACTGGACACTGGGCTTGACTGACAAAAAGCAGCATTTGTCCTTGTTTTGAGCATATAAATCGAGAAGCACACCTGTTTTTTAGCGTTTCTTTAAGTTTACTGTTAAAAAAAAAGAACGATGTGCAAGTACCAGCCTTATACTTTGTTGTGAGTTGTGTTGTGTTGTGCTCAACTATTCCTTAAGACTGAAACTGATTCTAGATTTGACTGAAGATCACAAATCACTTATTTCATTCCACAACCCACGCAGTGTCGTCCTCATACCCCTGTCCAGGCAACCACTCCAACTGCACAGCTCTGCCTCTGAGCCACGGAGAGATGGTGCGCCTGGACGAGGGACGCTTCCCAACCCTTGAGCTTAACAACAGACGCCTCTCCGTGAAGAACTCATTTTGCCGCAAGAACGGGATCTACACACGGTCAGTCACTGAAAATCAACCGCGGTGCTCGGCCGCCTGTTGCATCCGTTTCCTGCATGCACAGATTCCACTTCTAAAACATATTGTTGACTCAGTTTCGCCCCGAGTTTTCTCGTACAGTACAGTGTTACATAAGTGTTACTTATGATACAGGCAGGGATGAATAATGTGTGTGTTCCCCATTTTCCCTCACACTAGTCTGTCAGTTTCGAGAGAACAAATCGAGCCTCGAGGAGCCCAGCTGCTGATTTGAGCCTCCTTCCGCTCCCCTCGTTTATATTCAGTGTTTGTGTGAAGCAACAATTTATATAAGGGGGCAGCACAATACCGGCTAATTAGTATTCATGAGCTTCTGCATTGCTCTGTCCATCACTGCTTTAGACAAAGAGTGCTTATGGGTCAAAGCATTTTCTTTTGGCCCGCGGCCCAGAGTTTCTCTCGAGCACAGTGCTGTGAGAGCTGTCTCAACCTAAAGTACAACACCGTCCGTATGAGAACATGTCCTTCTTCCCGTCAGCGGGACTTTGGCAGGCTGGCTCTTTGGTAATGTTTAGGTAAATATTAGACAAGAGGAGTTTCACAAACTCTGCCGCACAAGAAGCAAAGGGAATGTGCAGAGACATGGGTCACGCATAATTGCTGACTGGATGGATGGTCACGTGGTTGTGTTGGGGGATGTGTGAGTCCAGAGTCTGCTTCCTGTCTCAGCAACAAACAAAAAAAAAAGATGTTGTTTTTTTGCACATTATGGTGGAATGTGCTCTAAGGGCAGGGGAATATGGGCTGTTTTCTCCTTGACCAAGGAGGCCAAGAAGGGGATCAAAGGGTCTTGAATTGCTCTATCTCTTTTGAAGAGCTCCAATCTGGTACTGCACTCTCCGCTAATGATCTGTGGACTGAGGAGGAAGAGTGGGAGGGCTCCCTACGGGATATTTGAAAGGGTGAGAGAAAGACGGATGAATGAGACAGATAAGGCAATGGGAGAAATACAGTGCTCCTAAATAATTCATAGCTCACTGGCAGCATTTTGTGATGGGTAGCAGGATCCATCGCCCCTCCCTTACACTCACGTGGCCCCATCCTATTAATGTCTGACTCAACCGTATCTAAATTCTAAGTAGAGGTTTTTTGTTTGGGTTTTTTTCACAGTCAGCCCCCTCACGTCATCCCATTTAACCCAGAGAAGATGTCTCTTTGTTGTGTCAACCCTTTCATGGCCGTTGTCATGTTGTGTCTTATAGGATTCCTGTTCTTGGCATTCCCAGTGATTTAGCTCCCGCATACACCTCAGAACACATTAATTTTTTATTTGAGAGGCCGTCAAGGTTGTCTGCTCATATGCCTTAATATAACAGTTGACATCACAGTGGTTTATGCTTGTCTATTCTGCCCCCACATACAACACTTTCCATTTCAGATCATTTAAACGTTTACTTTCATGCCATGCCTACTTTATATAATTCTTAATTCTTTTTCTGAAACCAGCCGAGCAAACTCTTCCCCTAATGCTGTGTAAGCCTGAGTTACATACTGAGCCCACTGATGTAGCTCAGCGGTGTGAGGGTAGTGGTCCAGTTTTTTGCCCTCTGATCATTCAATTCAATCCCAGCAGACCTTGAACACAGCAGCAATCATTACGGCAGGAGAAGAAAAATAATTGTCTGCACAGATGTTTCTTACTGCTTCACTTTATGGACTTAATGACCGGAGATAAAAAAGAAGCGAGGAGTCCTTTACTTGACCTGCGCTCATAAAAGAACTCAGGGCCATGCAGCTTTTTCTTCAGGAGGTCTAAATCTCTGATTGACTCAATCTGTACAGCCATACAGCTTTATTCACCACAAATAATCCTTTCACGAAGATGCTCATGTGTTTTCATACAGGATCCTGTTTGTGCATCGCGTGACGGTTGAGGTGAGCCGACCTCACGAAGAGCTCAGCCAAAGTGCCTAACTGACACTAAGTGACAAAGACCAGAAAGAAATGGCAAAAGAATAGAAACAATCGTATTACCTTATTATCTCTATCCCTGCTTTGTGTAATGGTGGCTTTTTAGGAATGCACAAATAACCCATTTTGTTTTCATAATCAATGACTCTGCGCTGGATCTCTGCATGCTGAGCCCACCGAATCCCCCGTGGGATGTGAAGCTTCTTCCTTTTTAGAACTATTTCGCAGCCTTCCATTAGTCATCCGAGTAGTGTCAGTCACAGGAATGACAGGGCGTTTTATGTTTACTCCAATGTGTTCTCAAAGAAAAGAGAGCTCTAGAAAAACTGTTTGAGTTTCCCAAAGGGAAAAATGCTGATGATCATATGAAACATGTTTCTTGTATAACCATTATCTTTCTCTCTCTCTCTCTCTCTTTCTCTCTCTCTCTCTCTCTCAGTTTTGCTTTTTATCTCTCACACGCTCTGTCTCATTCTCTCTATCTGTCCAGATCTCCACCAAGACCCAGTCCTGGAAGCCTGCACTACTCAGACGAGGATGTCAGCACTAAGTATAATGACCTGATCCCGGCAGAGAGCAGCAGTCTGACCGAGAAACCCTCTGAGATATCTGACTCTCAGGTAAGCAGTGTGACCCTGGCTTGCAGCCCACATCCACTCCTCGTCTGGAATAGGAAATTAACTTAAATTATAAAGTAAAATTCAACTGTTTGAATTTCTCAGTGACAAAGTCCTCCAGGGCAGAGTCATGACCTTTCCAAACTAAAAAAAAAAGTACTTCTTCTCTTTCTTTTTCCACTTTAACTTTTGTCGCATTCAACGTCTATCTTCTTGATAGCCCCCAATCTTTTTGTAATAATCACTGCTTTATAGATGCAAACGCTAGATTACTAATTATGAAGCATCATTTCTCAAAATGACAGTCAGCAAGACATTCGCCTCGAGTGGATAACCTCAAAATCAAATATCCTCTGTTAGTCATGGCTGACATCTCTGGATCTGACTTTTAATACTGATTTCTCCCATGGGAAGGAAGTACGGCGCCAAGTCTCATGTCCCATGTGTCTTGAAATCGCGTCACAACTAATTAATTTTCCTAACAGGAAATGCTGTATTAATCTGGGCTGCCGAGTCTCAGCTCGTCACGTGATGATCTGAATAGCTCAGTGTTTGTGTGTTGGAATAGGGAGGTCCAGTGAAAGGACAGGGAGGTTAGAAGTGATGATGGATACAAAAGGCAGAGAAGCTGATGGTAGCAGATCGTGAACATCTGTCGTCCCACACTCCCCCCGGGTCTTCCTGGCCAATTTATCTGGTACCTGCACAGTCAAAACATTGTTCAACCCGGTTTGAACAAACACTGCTCCCCTGGGAGACACAAACTGGTGTTATTCTTTTCCTCTGCATAGCCTCCCACTGTTTACCTGCCACTTGTGCAAATAAATGGTTGTTCAACATCTGTTAAGCTGCAGTGTCTCTCCAGAGTAGTAGATGGGCAGGCACTTATCAGGCACACACATTTGCCAAGTCGGACGCTTTTTTTGTGGGAGTAATTTGCTCTTTTTTCTTCCTTAACTGTTTTGTGTTTCGCGGCCAGTTCAGTGTGCTGGAACGGCGACATGATTCACCCACACAGACACTAGTAACTTACAAGACTGTAAACATTGTCTCCGTCCAATTCTAGGGCACTCTTGTGTACGCTTATCACGTCGGTGCTCCACAGAGGTATGGGTGAGCTCCTATATGTGAAACATGCTCAATAGAAGTGATGATCTGCCCCGTAGAGTTGCACATGCCTTAATAGAATCCCAGTTGTCTCTCAGTAGATATATCCTGCTGTTTTATGGCCCAGAATTGTGCAGTTTGACAGTAAGGGTGCTGAATTAGAGCTTCCCTTGATTTGAGAGCATAGACATGTAGCTGTATCTGTAGCTAAAAAGAAATCTTAAACATATGTCTGTTTAGTAATCTCACAGTCTTCTAACTATTTTCCCCCATTGACTCACAGGGCAGTGACAGCGAATATGAGATGGATCAAAGCCGGCAGAAGACCCACTCTTTTGTCAACCACTACATCAGCGACCCCACCTACTACAACTCCTGGCGGCGGCAGCAGAAGGGCGTCTCTCGTCCACCGGCTTACGGCTACTCCCAGCCCGAGCCCCTCGTGGAGCAGGAGTCACGGCAGCACCCACCACCCGTGCCGCCTCTGCCGCCTCTCCTCCCCCAGAGCGCCCCATCCCCACAGCCCCAGTGCCAGGGCACTCTGTTCAGGTCGAAGGGAAGCCGGACTCCCACCCCCTCCCTGCTGTCCTCCGAACCCTCCAGCCAGCACAGCACCCTCTACCGGCCCCCCAGCAGCCTGGGCTGTGCCGCTCAGGCACCTACCGCGGGCTTCTCCTCTTTTGTTTGACACACAGCTCTCCTTCCAATAACAACAGGACCCTGAGGACGAGTCTTTGATTTTGTTGTTGTTGGTTTATTTGTATTTTGCTCTTTTTTCTCTCTTTTTTTTTTCTGTCTATTTGACAGACTTGTTGCTCAATATTAAGCATTGCAGGCATCTTGAATAGCGTTTTCTCCTCTGTGAAGAGTGCGTGTGTATGATTGTGTGTAGCGCGTATGACTGGCAAATCCATGTGATATGTATTTTACGAAAAGACAATCATTTGAAAGTTTTTATGCGTTGCTTAAGTACATTTATTTGAAGGTACAACCATGTAAACAAGGGAGAACAGAACCTGAGGTTCTGAAAAAAGAATACCTTGTTTTTAAAAACACTGTATTATTGTTTAATATGAGAGCTTTATGGAAAAACAACCACCTTAGAACCATATAGAATATGGACCACTTGGCTTGCTGAGACTGGACAATGGAAAAACCAACACTGATGGAATATTGTCATGTTTGGACAAAGGACAAACTGATCGTGAGAATTAGACTCTGACTTTGAAAAGCGGCCTCGGCTGGCTTTGACCTTCTCACTGCCTAATCATTGTTGGAACTGCATTATGTGTTTACTATGTGTACTTGTCTCATATTGTTTACCAGATATTTATATCAATCAGCTTCAAGCTAAACATTTTCAGAACATCACTAGTGACAATGTTATGAATCACATTAAAGCATTGTGGCACCTTTTATAGTAGTCTGGGGAATGTGTCGATTGTGTGCTGGTACTCATGTCAGTAGATATACAAGCTAAGACAATGTTGTTATTGTGCATCCATTTGCTTTTATGTTATCACAGAATATGACTGAGAACCAAAAGCACAAATCTTCTTGGTTCAAAAGATTTTATCCACATCGAACATTATGCTATTAATAGTTATGAAAAAAAGTGCAAGAATACCCGTCTTTGAACAGGTTATTGAGACATAAAGAACTGTGACCAAACTGAAAACTCTAATTTTCCAAAATACAACGTTTTTTAAAAAAAAAAAGTGTTTTCCTCATAACACTATAGTAAAATAAGCCAGCATGAAACAAAACAAAAAAGAAAACTGATTATGCTTTTGTTAATTAGGCTGGAGAAGAGGTCAGCTTACGGTGTATCTTTGTTTATTTAAGACACTTTATTTAATGATTGACGGCAACAGGACACAAGTATTGTACATGAAATGCATCACCAAGGATCGTCATGCGAGATTATGTGTGCTCAACATGTTACAGTGTAACATGGCGTTGATACGATGACTGAAAATGTGTTTTATGCTCACCGTACAAACGTATACATATGTTATCATGAGATGTTTTCTACGACTCTTTTGAATATGCTGGTTCTTTACAAAAGTTGAATGGGACATTGCTGTGCTGGAGGTGCACCCATAGTGTATAAACTTAGACAGTCGCTCTAAAATATCATCTGTCAAATTTCCAATGTGAACATCACTGTATACATCATGAAGGGACATTATGGACCTATTCATGGTAGCTCTCTAAAATAAATTATTCTATTTTGTAATGGCTTTTTCTTCATGCCTCATCTGAATATTTTATATATTGGCAAACACGGCAGGTGACTAATAATTCTGACATATGAGAAGGAGTGTTAAAGCTTTTAAAAAAAACCATATCAGACCCTGCAGAAAACTAGTTTGGACCTATTTGCATGGTCTGAAAGACAAAGTGGTTATCGGTGACACGTGATACAACGGTGCAGAAATGACCTGATTCTCTCAGCCACAACAGAGACATAATTGGGATGCATAAGAGCATGAGTTACAGAGGAGAATTTGAAGAAGAACCTGATCCGGTGCAAGCATGCTGAAAAGCTGGGGGAGGGTGGGAGTGTGTGCTCGGGTAATCTCCTTATTTCAGGCTGGAAAACATTGATCTTAAGCAAGGCAAAGGAGGGAAGAACAGAGGGATCAGCCTGGAAGGTTTTAAGGGAAAATAGAAGGTCAAGTCAAGGATACAGTGTGTTGGTTTTGGAACGTTTTTATTTAACCTCGTCAAGACCCCAAAAAAATGGGAGCATAAATCACATTGACAGATTGGTAAATCTGCAAAAGTGGATGGATATTTGATGCAAATGACGTTACTTCTGGGTTATTGAGTGGCACTACAATGATGTGATAAGTCAATCTTAAAGGTTATCTTAAAAGTATTTCCCAGCATGCCGTCTGGAAGTGCAGAGGAGAAATCATGTCACATCACATCTCATGTATACTTTATAGCCCAACTTGTTTCTTCAGAAAAACTAAAGCTCAGTTTTAAAAACAAAATATAACACATTGCTTTGTAACATTTTTGAATAATTCTATTTTGTAACTCAAAATTATGGTAATTCTTCACACTCAACGCTACTCAATTCACTGCGAGGAGGCACGCAGAGTAATCTTCTGTTCACACACACAGATGCACAGACACGGCTTCACATCAACAAATCTGTTACATTTTTACATTTCAGCTCAGTATTTCCTCATGGGACCGACTTATACAGAATGTGTCCTAATTCTGGCGACGCTTGTCGGAGTTCATCAAAGCACCTTTGCGACACAGCTAACTCAGACTGACTGGTGATTCTGAAATGAGGACGAAATAATGATGTATTATATGGAAGGAAATTGAACGTCAAAGCTTTTCAAAAAGTTTAAGAAGTCCTCTGGTTTCATGGTATTTCACTCACAAGTCACATATCCATCAGTATGCAGTGAGTTCAGGCTTCTTTATGAAAGTCAGGACAGTCAATGAAAAGGAGATTATGCATCGTAATCCATCGTTTCCTCACTGCCCTCTGCAAGGCAGCGTGCTGAACTTTGCTATACTTTATCAACCAATCAGGCGTGTCTAGACCTTTGTCATGGGATTTGTCCCTATACATAGTAAATGTCCACAACCACCTAAATTGTTATCGGTGGAGTGACATGGCTAAAAGGTTGAAGGGCACAGTGTTATGTGATTCCGAGGCTTAGTGGTGCGGCATGACCGTATTTTGCACCCTGCGCTGTGCAATAACAAAAATCATCAGATTGACAGAGAATCCCTCTGCACTGAGGAAAGAAATTGTTACATCACAGCGCCCCTTGTCCAATCTTCAGGCATCACAACGGCCACATTGAAGAGATACACAACACCAGACTGCTGGATCTGGAAACCATTGCAGAAAGTCCAAAGTGAAAGTCCTGGAAGGTTAAAGTGATCCTCCGTACAATCTGGGAGAAACAGCAACGTCAAAAGGCCAGACAGCTAAAGATTTTCCCGAATGTCCGAAATGCCTCAACTGAGAATGGACTTTTTGAAGGATTCAAAAACATGAAACACGTAGTTAGCAATGGATGAGGCAAAGGCTGTTACTCCACTGCAAACACCCTCTTCTGAACATAGCTGTCATATCTTCCAGTGCAATACACGAAGCTGCAACAAAGGGAAACTGTTGCCATATTGCTCCAGCAGCAACACCTAGATGAGCAGCCTGGATTTTCCTTCTAGAGAAGTTAAACTTCTTGCCATGCAGTACGCATTTCCAACTTTATTGCATTAAATAACTAAATGGGCATGGGTGAAATGAGTGTGTTCACTCAGCCCAGCAGGATCAAGTCCTGGGAAAAAAAGTAATTTGATTATGGACTGGCTGCATGTACAGTAAATGCAGGTGTTTGGAAGTTTCTCTGATTTCCTGTCTTAACCAGATTTCAACAATCAGATTTGTAGAGCAAGCGAGAGAGTGACCTTGTGGGGAAACATCCCGTAAACACATGTTTAATGTTTATTTCAGGTGTATGTCAGTCATTATAGAAGAGAGTGGGAACATTGATATACGTTTAGGGCGTGGGTATGTCAAAAAAGCAACTCAAAGTTGAATGTAGCTTGTTCCTGGACAAAAGGCCACTGCAGTCAAATTCTCCTGATAAAGAGTCCTGTTCTCCAGACATACCACATGGAGAACAAAGCCAAAGGCAGGAAATAACTTTTGAATGTGTGTGATTGATTTTCAAGAACAGCGTGGATAGATAGGCGTGCGCTATTAAATGGTAAGTAAAAAGCAAAAGACAAAAGTGAAAAGTAATTCTATTCATGTACTGGAGGAGCTTGACTTTTGCCCTTTGATAATTATCAACCATTCACACATTCCTTTCTCTTGAGCTCAAGGTGAGCATGCACAGCCTTGGGATGTACCACGGCTGCTTTCCACTCATTTCCATTGCAACGGATACTAATGAGCAGTCACTGACAGAGGGCAGCTGATCAACCTGGAATACACAAGGTCAAACAAATGGGTCAGTCACTCAAAAAAAACAAAAAAAAGACTTCAGCGATTCAGAAAACATTTGCTTTATCCAACTGTAATTGTCTCAAATGTGTCATAATTGACTGCACAAAAAGATTGTTACTGGATCCTACCTATTAGCCTTGTAAGCTTGTACATTCTGTTCACCATGTAAAGTTAGCCAGGCGTCTCCCCCGTACACTGCATGCACCTCATCGGAAATGTAATGTAGGGCACTGCAAGTCTCACAAAGGATGACCATGCATTTTGCCCCTCTCAATGACACAGCTTTTCATCATCAGCCAAGCCATTTCTAAAATAACAAAGAGCAAGTGAAGGAGTGTAATAGGCTACTTTGGTATAAATAATGCACGCAAACAACACTGCTGTGGGCAATACAAATGCAGCCTTAAAAAAGATAAATATTTTCTTAGAGCAAAAGCATTTGTTTTGTCTTTTAATATCTATTAGCCCACTGAAACATCTAGAAGTGCTGGTATTCAAGTTGTCATTCTGATTTATTGTGCTAGTTTCTTTTTTTATAATGTGCCATTAGTGTTGATCTTCTTCCTCTTCTTTGGCTTTTAATGGCGGCCTACAAACCAACGTCAAAGGGACATGCCGCCACCTACTGTACCGGAGTGTGCAACATCATGACTTTATTACAGCTTACTCATAGGATTGTTAAAACAAAACAAACAAAAAAAAAAAGAAAAGTATATTCTAGCTATTAAACCTGTTTCATTCAAATATTGAAATAAAGCCCTTTGAACCTGTCTCTAACAGTCCTTTAATGCTCCACTTCCTTCCAATTTCTACACCCTTTTCCTTCAGCCTTTTCTCTTTCTACACTGAACCTCCTACATCACAGTAACAGTTTCCTTACAGTTACAAGTCTCACATTTATCTTGTCTTTTTCATGGCGTAAAAACAATCAGTGTTCATGACACTGACCCCGCCTTTTAAGGGTGAAAGAAATGAGACCGAGCCTGTCTGAGTGCCCCCCCATGCTCGCAGCCTGTGTCTTTAAGGAGCCATGTAAAGAGGGCGTGTGCAAACACAGTACCGAGGCAGGGAGGCATTGTGGTGAGTTATTGCGCTTCCAAAGCAGCAGCGTCGCTTCTGAGGATGCGGTGACAGGCACCAGTAACATTTCAATATATTTATCAAAAAGAGACCTGTCTGTCAAACAGACTTCTGTGGATTTCCCGAGAGTTTGATCTGAGCGCTTTACGTCTCCTTTCGTCTGCTGAACGCGACCCCCATTGTCAACCTGCTGGGGGCCTAAAAGTGAAGCGGCACCCGGCTAAATGAATGGGGATGCTCGGTAAGTGCGTGCGCTTCAGTGTTTGCACTTGCACTCAAATGTTACTACATGAAATGCACCCTTTTTTTTTTTTTTTTTTTTTTTGTTGTATTTGTTTTTGCACCTCAAATATGTATTTAGCAGAGCTGCTTTATTTAGCGGTCCAGCAGAGCGCACGGTGCGCCAGGCAGCTGACGCTTTTGTGGTCAGCTACTTATTGTTCTCCTGCCATTGACCCACCCAGAATCACAGCTTTATTGTAATGTGAGTGAATGACTAGACTGATAAATGCAGGAGTGCTGTCAAATGGACACTCGGGAGGACGTATTTTTGTTCCCTGACTCATTCCTTTGTGGCTAGAATCGAGCTTAGGCTATGTGTCTGCAAGCCCACCAGCGATGATATTACAATATTCATAACATTAGCGTATTTGAGCATGCTTTCTCGCTCTCATTGGTGCAATTGATTTCGTAATGTTTGCTCATCACATTTGAGCAAAGGGTAACTCTCACAGGCTCCACGTAAGAGCAGAAGGAGAGCTTCAAAAATATTCAGCACTAGGCCAAAAAATGTGTTTGATGAAATGTTGCTTTTCAGTGCATATTCAGTGAACGCAGTGCACACGTTCGCAGCTATGTTATTCTCAATACTGATGTATTTTGAAGCATAACTTCTGTGTCCACTTTTAAAGTTGGCACACATGCTTGTGGTTCTGGGTTTACATGATCAGATGACAAAAAAAAAAATAAAAATAAAAAAATCCCACATTACACACTTTCTGCCCTATCATGCCTGTCCTGTTTGTCCCTTCCATTACCCTCCTATCCCAGAGCCTGTTTACTTGGCACTGCTGTTCACGTTGCTTGGCAGGGGTGTCAGGGTGGCATCTGATGAGCTCATTGACCGGGATGATGAGGTGATAGGCCTCAGGTCTGTAGGCCATCACTACATCACCGCCACACTGATAAGAACTCCTCACTCGGCAATTGTTTTAGGAGATACTGTTATCAGATGTCTTGTGAGGCAAATTCATTGGCTTTCTATGTTTATCACAGGCTCAAAAGTGACATTTGAACCGTCTTATCCAAAAACTTGCAGAGGGCTTTGCGAGATGTCAAATTGTTCTGCCTGGAACGCTGTGATGGATTTAGGGTTGGCGACACAGCAAACAAGCAAACGTCATCGCCAAGATTTATGTGCCGCAGGGTTGGCCGGTTTACTTTCCCCCCCAGAAGTGCCTCTGTAATGCCTTTTGAGAATAGGCGACACATTTCTCAACCAGCCTGCACAGGTTCTGCTCTCACTACTTTCCTCTGTTTCTTAAATTACAAAGTGTCTAATTGCCTGCAGGAGACATGTGTTTAGTGCCTGAAGGTGAAAGTTATCCTTCCTCTGTGTGGTGTTGGACACTGTGCCAACCACTCTGTTTTTGGACACAGCACAGTGTAGACAGCATTTGCTGGCTCACAGCCCAGGAAACACAACCTGCTCAGGATTTAGTTTATAAATGTGCGCAAGTTGACGTGCCTCACTTAAATTTCTTGAAATAATCAGCGTCTCAAAATCCTTCTGCGGTGGTGCTGAAGTGCAACTTTAGTGTGTTATTTGTTGCCAGTGAGTGTATGGTCCTGTACCCATGTTTGAACATGTCGGCTGTTGGTGTGCTCATTTGTGGCAATGTGTGTGTCCAGTCCAGCCCCTTCACATTCCAGGAAATACCAATATAAACTGTTTTTTTTTCTTCGTTTTTTTTTTCCTTGAATGCCTCTGAGGATGGTAATAGTAAACTGCTGGATCATTATAGAGGACATGACAGGACGTTTTGAAGGAATTGTAGTATAAGTAACATGTTTGGTTGTTTTCTTTGGTATTAGTTACCACCACAGGCCTGCAAATGTTACATAAAAATACCAGCTCAGTGGAAAACGTATTAGTTGTTAAAAATGTTCATTCTTTCAGTACACAATTCATGGTTAAACTTGTAACATAAAGCAACGGTTCAATAGTGGGCTGCCAACTACTTTAAAACATTTTACTTTTTATATAATATTGTTGTTCAAACATCAAATTCTAAAGGCGTGTCTTATTTCAGTGTGTGAATGCTGTGTTTGTTCCTGGGTCTTTTGTTTGGTGCCATTGTTTTCTGGTCTGATCCAGCATGCTTTGCTCTGTAACCCAGTGGGCTGGAGTTGGTACTATGAGCTGGAGGAAATGTTTATTCTTTTCTGCCATTTTGTGTTCTTGTGTTACATATTGGATGTAGTTGATATCAGCGTAGCCATAGTCAATGACATTGCACACATGTTATAATGGCTGAGGCTAACCATAGAGACTGCTATTTGTTGACAATAAAGCCTTTTTTTTTTCTTTTTTTTTTTTTTTTATCAATGCCTGAACCCTTCTTGGCTATTTGATTTGTATTAATCCAAAAATTGGATATTACATTTTGAGAGGGAACCTTTGCACAGTACACTTATTATCCACTCAGAGTGAGTCTTTTGCCATGTACAAGTCGAGTGGTAACTTGTATTTAAAAAAACAAAAAAAAACAAAAACGCATTAAGAGCCCTCCACTGTTTGATAGCCGCTTCTCTGGCTTACCTCCAGCGTGTGCATTTTGTTGCTTTTCTGTTGTCTGGTCCCTGTAATTATAGCACTTGCACTTTAAAGCCAGATTCTCTGGATCCCATAAGTTGCCTGCATTCCTTTCATTGAGGAGCACAGGTTTCCACTCGAGCGCTTGGAAATGTAACCTCACTCCTCCTCTGCAGCTCTTAAGAGACACCTGGCCGGTCTGTGACACTCTGTCCGGGGTGACGTTACGGGCACCAGGGCCTGAGGCTGGAGTAGTCATCAGCTGTGACTCTGCTATCCGCTGTAGAGACAGCCGCGTTGTGCTCAGCGTCTAAAATGAATTAATGTTGCTGAACTTGAGGCACTCCATGTACCGATCCATGTTCCATTTAGTTGTTGAACACACAATCCCAGCACGGGCCCACAGCGCTGAAGGTTATTACAACTGCATGTTAATGGAGATATGAGCTGTGTTTGTTTGGTTAGCCCATCAGTAATACAGTATGATGGAGGCCTTGTTTACATTATGAGTGGCCAGGAAGGGCAGGCTGAGTAGATTTCCGGAGAGATGGGGAGGGTTTACTGCCTCATTTTCTCCCTTCCCTTCCTGTGGATGTACCCCTTAACTGTTAAACACTTCCATCATGTAAAGTTGTGTTGTACCTGTCTAATCTGTACTTTTGAGAAGCAGTGGGCTAATTGCTGCGTTGAGGTCGGTGATATCTGCCACTTATCTCCGTGGTAATTTGTCTGATTCGTGCAATTTTATGAATATGCAGTTTAAGAGTGCTCAGACGTCTTTTGTGGAGACGGGGGGCAATTATTAATGACCTGGAGCTGGTCGACCTCGCATGTCCAGCTGGATGAGAATGAACTACCCGGGAAGGTTTTTAGCTATGTCTCATTACCAAAACTAGAAGGGCACTCAGAGAGCGCAGACTCTGCCAAGGCTGTTTCCATAAGTGAAAGATAATGCACCCATGCACCATGAATCAGATCTGCTCCAAAATGAAATGGGGTTTTCTTTGGCCCATGCTACACCCTTCCACCATGGTTTCATGAAAATGATGCTGACAAACAAACCAAACTGAAAACCTAACCTCCTTGGCCGAGGTAATAATGTTAAGTGTTTATGTCTGGCATGCTCTTTTGTTGATATCGCCAATGTCAACCTCTGCTCACTCTCTCTGATTCATGTTGAGATACTCAAAATGCTGGATTGGAGCAAATGCCTTCACCCTCCATTTGTATTTAGATGCCATGCCCGGCACCCAGATGACGTTGATGTCGAGCCATGCTGGCTGCCGTTTTCAGTCGCGTGTTTGGAACTTTTATTCCGATCAGCGGCGACAGCAGACGGAGTGGGAATGGACATGTTGTTTGTGTATGAAAAGGCACTGTAGTTCCGCGAGTGGTGTGTATCGGTCTTGTTTAACCCACGGAAAAACGCTTCATTCTTGAATGCGTTGAAACGGAGTAAGGCATTCTTGTCTGTCATCCGCTGTTTGTGTCTGTAATAAAAGCTGTCAGTTTCACCAAAGCGGGGGACGGCGAGAAAGAGATGGAGCGTCTTGTCTGGAGTCTGTGTCGGCTGTAAATGTAAAAGAGACGAGTCATCTCCTCTTGAGTATTAGAGGTCAGCTGGTACACGTCGATCTGGCTCGCTTAAAGCCTTTTCTCTGCCAGGAACCCTTTCTTTGGCTGTCGGGGCTCTTTTTGAAAGTATCTCTGGTCATCATCTGTCAGTCACTTTTTCTTCCTTCGTTCTAGTTTTTCCTAACCTGCTCATGAATACAGACTATTATCGTTGGCCTATTGATGATGCAGCTACGGTTCCAACACTAATTATGAGGACTAACGGTCTGTTTAGTTGTACAAATCATGGACCAGTGTTCTGAATGTTGTTTTTAAACACTGCTGAGTTTGTGTAAGTTTTTTTGTTCTTCCAGCCCAAGCTGCTTACCTCAAATATTCCACTCGCTGATCTAAGGATGG
The DNA here is from genome assembly GCA_943593645.1 of Bovichtus variegatus. Classification (NCBI taxonomy): domain Eukaryota; kingdom Metazoa; phylum Chordata; class Actinopteri; order Perciformes; family Bovichtidae; genus Bovichtus; species Bovichtus variegatus. The sequence goes on from CALSCE010010635.1 coordinate 4,441,684, forward strand.
CTACAGATTTAGTACTCGTTGATATGAATGCCAATTTAAAAACCCTACGGGAGCTTTTATTAGCAGGGAAGCTCTAAAAATCTGTTGTGCTTTGATCCTTACAGAGCAGAATGTCCTGCTGGGTAAGGTGTGAAATTAGCATATCAGACCGCCTCACACCAGCTTGCCAGGTGTAAGTGGGGATGGCAAAAACACTGATATGCAAGTTTTTTTTTTTTTCTTCTGTCTGTGATTGAAAAACACACACGCATAGACTTTTTTTTAGCTTCTTCTTCCTGTCCTCTGAGACATTATTCTCGTTTTTTGTAGGTAGTATTGAGGCGTTTATTCATCGCCTTTTTATAATTAAGGCCGTATCTCATCTTGGCCTTCCTGATTTGATTATATTTCTATCTAGGGCTGCATCTAATAATTATATTTAGTATCGATTTATCTGTCCGTCATTTTCTCAATTAAATGATGAGTTTTGTCTCGATAAGGAAAAATGCCCATCATAGTTTCCCAGAGCCCTGGTGGCTTCAGCTGTCTGGTTTTGTCCGATCAACACTCCAAAACCCCAAAAATATTCAGTTTAAAAGATGCAAATCCTCACATTGGACAAACTGGAAAAACCCTGTTTGACATGTTTGCTTGGAAAAACGAGGATTATGCGGTTATCAAAACTAGTGGTCGGTCTTGATTTCTGTCAATAGACTAACAGATTAGAAGGGCTATAAAATGAAAATAAAAGAACAAAAGCAAACATGCACAGGCCAAGGTTGATCTGAAATGCCCCGCAATTCACCATCATTTTCAGCATTTCACCGTAACAGATTTTTTATTTGCTTTGCTCTTTAGACCACAGAGGATTTCCACTTTGATAAAAAAAAAAATGAGCCCTTGGCTTTCTTGCTGTATTGGAATTGCATGGTGGAGAGAGGCACGGACAATGTGTTGGTGGAGCAGGAGGGCACTCCAGATACGCTGTCGGTCAACAACTTGATCTCAATCAAAACGCAAATGGCATGCCATTTAGAGTGCCCTAAAATGGACCATTCAAGCAATGACTAAATCTAGCTTTTATACAAGTAAGACCTGTTTTTATTTGTGATTTTTTTTTATTTAAATTTATTATTAGAGCAGTGAGTTTACTCTCATTGCTGTATTTATCTCTGACGGCAGCATCAGCTCTCTCAGTCATTGAAAGATAATGTGATTTCTACTGTTTGTCCTTGGGCTGCTCCTTCCTAAATGAGATATTCAGCCCACCTAACTGAGTTGCATGGCAGATACCTATCTTCTACAGGCCATTTGTCAACCTAATTACTGGAACGTGTGTGTGTGTGCTAGACTCTTCCTGAACAATACCTCTTGCTTGTGTTGCTCCTAAACATATGGTAATAAATGGGAGTTTTCTCTAACAAATGGGATGTTTGCAAGTGTTATGACCGTCAGAGCAATATTTACAGGCGGAGCAGTTTGAGATTTTCGGTGGGACTGAGCATCTTTAGGGTTTGGGTTGCATTTGGGTGCATGTGGCCTCCCACCCTCCCGTGTCCTTTCACCCTCAGGTCATGTGTTCGTCCATCCAGTTCAGTGACTTCAAATGAGGCAGCCGCAAAGCCCCCACCACTGCCGCAGCCCCCCTCCCCAGACAGTAGAATACACACTGGACGAATTAAGCACAAAGAAGATGCATCAATACTCAATTAGGGAAATGGGCCATTAGTCGTATTTTTTGGGTGTGTGTCTGAGAGTGATCTCCTGTGTATTCGTGTCGACTGGCCTAGTGTGAGAGAATTGACAAGAAACTTGCGTTCGTCTTAGACACAAATGATCAAGGTTAAACAGGAGTCTAGTGTCCCACGTCTAAATTCACTCTTCTGTTGTTTTTTTTGTGTGTGTGTTCGCTGAGCTGCAGCTTTAGCGGATGCATGTAGATGATAGGAGTGATTTCTGAGTCATAGCGTAAGCTTTTTTTTTTTTTTTTTTTTTTTTAAATTTTTTTTTTTTAACCACTTCCTGTGATCTCAGAATCTCTCTAAAGTGTTTTAGAAATGACTGTAGTCCTTGGAGATCCAAAGCTCTCCCAGGTGAATATACTCGGATTACCATCTGATTTAGTGCTTCCTCTTTTCACCCCTATCTGTAAAAAAAAAAAAAAAAAAACATTTCTGTTCTCCTCCTTCCTACATTATTTCTGTGCTGAAGAAGTGGGTGTGTGTGCGTTTCATCTTTCCACAAAGTAGTGTCTATAACTGTATGATATTGAAGCAGCTTTGGACCCAGGCTAGGTATTTTATATTGATAATTGAGTTATGTGATCTATAAACGGAGCTAACATTACATTTCCCATGACATAAATACATTTGGGGGGGAAATGGGTTGGAATATCATTTACCATAACAGATGTGAAAAGATGAGAGAAGTGGCGACTGTTTGGAAACGTTCCCAGTGTGCTCAAGTTTATCACAGTGTGTGCGCGCATGCATGCACTGCTGCTTTTTACTTGGCAGTTGAGAAATACCACATCCAAACATCAAGACTGGTCAGAATCATAAGTCATGTAAAGGGCTCAAGGTCTGTAGGTCAGTGTGTGTGTGTGTGCGTGTGCGTGCGTGTAAACGTTTCCGATTTTTTGCTGTCAAAATGAAAAGATGCAGATGTGCCTCATTTGCTCGTCCTGTCTGTTTCTGTCCCACATTCTGTGTCTCCAGTGGGCTCTCAGCTGCAGCCAGACCTTCAGTGTTGTGAAAGTCTGTTTATAAAGTCAATCCTCCCGCTGTGACCCCATAGTTCCCACGCTAACTGCTGCCTTCTCAGGCCCTTTTCCACGTTTTCATTCACGTGTGCATGCACGCGCACATGCACAAAGATGCACAAAGCTATAGATATATCAGGGCTGCATAACTGCTAAAGGCCTGTGCTGGATCTGGTTTACATTCAGCTGACTAACAATCTGCCCGGTGGTCTGTAACAAATTTCTGCACCCATGTCCCTGCAATGGGCACCGTTGAAGCTTTTCAGCATGATCCTGGCCTAGGGGGTGAGATGGAGGAGTGGGAGGCGGGCTTTCCCCGTCTCCCCTTGTTTCATCCGCTGGTTGTTTTTGCTCGCCTGTTTATGCCACCCAGAAGCTAACTAGTCAGGAAAAAAAACTTTGTTTTTTGGCTGGGTGTGAATTATTTCCCCCTCATTATTTCCACAAAAAAACAAATCAGAACATGCAGCTTCAATAATAAACATGTTTCTGAGAAAAAAAAGTTGTTCTTGTTTTGTGTGTTTTGGCACACCACCATTTGGAACTCATGAAAAGTTTTCCCATCGTGTCTAAGCTCCAGTCGAAAATGCTGCAATATTACACGTACAGTATAAGTTTCTCTCGATATAGATACCTTGATTTCCTTGTCCACAGCACTGGAACTTTTTTGTATATTTTAACTAATTCAATACACACAACATGGATGGAGTGAATGAGCGAAAACATACTGTAGCAGACAACCCATTAAAAGGCTGTATTGTATTGGTTGACACAGAAGGAGGCCATGTGTTTCATGCATGCATGAAGCCCGAAGCCTTCCGCAGCCCCTGACAGGAAACGCCGTTGCTTGCTTGCAGGAGGGTGTTTCCATGGAAACCAAAGCAGGTGAGGGCATTAACAGGAAGAAGAGTAGAGGCTCAGCTGGCATAGATGGGGGTGGGGTGGGGGGTGGAGACAGAAGAACGAGGTCGACTAAAAAGCCTGCCACACTTAACACCCGAAATCTCCCAACGGCACTTCTACCAAAAAAACAAAACAACTCTGACTTAAATGTCCTTTTGAAGGCTTCCCAGTAAGAAATCCAGAGTCAAGGTTAAGAGGCTGACTTGTCATGATATTCCTCTGTTAGCCTGGGTAAACAAAGAAAAAAAGCACTATGTGCAATACAGAGAGGGGCACACTGTATACGGCGAGGTAAGCGTTTTCTTCAGACCTGCTTCTGTGTAACCATGGAGACTTTCCACTCACAAATCAGATGTGCACGTCTGTCTGTAGAAACTGCTTGCATTTCATTTTATTATTGAATTTTTTTGCAGACCACCATGACAGTGCTCTTTTATGTGTATTTTACATGCTGGGGATGTGTTGCTAATGAGACACCCTCTTCCTGTCCTCCAGCGCAGCACCTGCGGAAGCAGTGACTGCTGTCAGCCTGTGGTGAGGTTTCCGCTGATTGGGCTGCAAGTTTCAATAATGCAGAAACTCGTTTTCTGTCGACTGTCGGATACGAAGCTCTGAAGGCCTAAACACCATTGTCTAAGAAGAATAAGAAGAAGATGGCTAGGGACTTGTTCCTCATTTCTCATGTCTCTAATCACAATGTCGTATACAATAGGCAAAAACAATGCTTTGGTAACAGTCAGTTGAGAGGGGTATATTATTGACTTTATCTGTCACTACACCATTAGCTGTTGGTCATATACTGAATGTTGTGCAGTCAAAATTGACATTCGCACCCGGAAATCCCTGGCAACCCTCAACTGTCCTTCTCCGATCCGTGTCGGTCTGTGGTTGGTGTTTTGCTCTTAATTATAATGCAGTTAAAGCAGAATCCTGTGGTGTTCCCCATGTTTTTTTTCCCCGAGTGCATTTCAGAGGTCATCTCACAGAGATGTTTGGAAGAGGGCTGCTTATCATTATGGAGTTGTATAATTGGTAGCTTCAGCTCTTGTAATTAGTGGAGCATTTGACATTTTTTGAAATGTCAAATGAGGAAGATGTGCAGTACATATGTCTAAAGGTTACTCTTATTTGATTTTATGTTGGGTTTCTTTTTGACCGATCAGTAAATGTGTTTGATATGGAGATACTACTTTCCATATCCCTTTTTTATGAGTGTACATACAATTTTAACAGATGTATTTACTTGAAATGTCTTTTTTATGTTTTTAATTTAAGGATTATTTTAATTTATTTAAAATAATAATAAATGTAATTTTATTCTATTTAAATGTTTCAGGTTCCCGCGCTGACTGCAATTGAGGATCATCTATTATCATTCCAAGGTCTCTAATAAGGATTATATTGAAGATTTGGAGATTTGGCTCTTTGTGACCTTGCAAAACTGCTAATCAGCCACCATGCCAATCCTTAAACAGCTAGTGTCTGGCACCTCCCAGACTAAGCGGCGCTCACGCATGGACCTGACCAGGGAGATGATCAGCGCTCCGCTGGGAGACTTCCGCCACACCATGCATGTAGGCCGCAGCGGTGATGCGTTCGGAGACACCTCCTTTCTCAGCACCCGCTCAGGAGAACCTCCCCCTGAGACCAATTTCTTCCCCCGCTCTCCCCGGCCTGGCCTCCTGTCTCGCACCTTCAGGAGCAGCAAACGCTCCCAGTCGGTGACCAGAGTGGACCAGCAGAGAGACAACACCCTGGACACCCCTGGTGGGTCACCAACCTATGTGAAGAATGCCATGTCTATGCCCTTCCTCAATGATGAGGACAGAGGGGACAGTATGGTGGCAAAGAGTTTGTCCTCAAGTCCTTTAAAGCATCCCGGGGAGGTGGATGGGAGAGGCGCAGCTGCAGCTGCTCACTTCCTGGAGCTGGAAGAGCAACGCTTTGGGGAGCTGACTGAGCTTCCAGAGAGCTCCCGCCACTACGGTGGCGGCATGAAGCACGCCGAGTCAGTAATGTCTTTCCACGTCGACCTGGGACCCTCTATGCTGGGAGACATCCTCGGGGTGATGGAGAAGGAGGATGACGACCTCGGCTACGAGGAGGGCAAGAGCAGCGAGGGCCATGCCTCGCCACCTCTCAGCACCCACGGTGAGGAAGAGGATAGCGTGGAGAGAGAAAAAGATGGGGATGCAGAGGAGGAGATGGAGGAAGAAGCCACAGAACGGCAGCAGCAGGCCTTCATGCATCCAGCCAGCTCCGTAGATCTGGGGCCTGAGAATGGAGGCCCCTACACCCCAGAGTATACTCCCGAAACTCGTCCCAAACACTTGCAGCATCTAGACAGCTGCTCCATGTCCAGCTCTGGCTCTGCTGCCCTGGATGAGAAACCAAGCAGCCAGACCTACGCAGGCGATACAGACAGCGCCACCTTCAGTGCCCCGCCCGAGGAGGAGAGCAACTTCTCCTCTTTCTTGGAGGATGAAGACGATGAGATCCGCGTGTGAGACTCTGAAGTCTTCTTCCGAAAGAAAAAGAAAATAATAAAAAAAAAAATAAAAAAAAAATAGGACGGAGCTCTGGAAGGGGTTTATGCGAAACTAGCACGTCCTTTGACAGTGTGGATTTGCACTTGAACAGAAATAAGACAATGTTGTCTGCCGGGTACTGTGGGAATGGGACTGTGAAGAAGACGGAGGACTCTTTCTTTGTAGGTCTGCAAGGAGAGAGTGACTGCTCCTTTTGGAAGAGCCCAAAACTCCAACTGTCTTACCCTCCACTGTCTGTCAATCCGTCTCTCCCTTTTGAACACTGAGGGAGCTGACATGGAACAACAGCCACTCTGAATATGGAACATTCCCGAAGTAAGCAGGGAAGACGGGTTAGAAAGAAACTTTTAGGAAAAACACTTTCCATAACTAAAGCTCGGTTCACGCCTTCTCTCTCTTTCCTATCACTTGACGCGTCACATGTGCTTTTCAAATTTGATTTGCCTGTCTTCTTCTTCTTGTGCTTTCTCTCACTGGCTGTGGGGACATCATGAGGCCTGAGCTGAACAGAAGGCCTCTGTCACCACAGGATTACTGGTGGGTATCTTGTCACAATAAAAGGGGGCTGTGTTTGTCACTGGTGTGTGAAGCCCTGCCTTGAGCCACTTTCATCTGAAAATATTATAGTAAAGTGCCATGGATCTGTCAGAGCTTTTTCCCTTATGTGACTCAGGGTCCTTGTGACGCTGCTCAAAGGCTGTAAAGCTGGACCACAAAGCCCAAAACCAAAATTCTCTTCTGTTTTTAATTCACAGGCTCAGTGTAAATGAGAGAAAAGCAGGGTTGTAATGCTAATGGAGATACATTTGCCAGCATTAGCTATAAAGCATTGGCGTGAAGAGGAGTGTGTGAGGGATTGTACACTGTGTTTGTTGTCTCTTTTTCCAATGAACAGATTCTTTATTTCCCATACCCCTGAAGCCATAATAATGATGATGATTTTTTTTTTACAGATTTACGTTAACTTCCACAAATTGGCTACTTTATTCTTACTAATCTTTCATTTCAAATTTGAAACTGAAAAGAGTTTGATAACCACTTCCTTCCTTGTTTTACGTACATCCGAGCAACTGCAGTGGTGCAACTGAATTGTGTAAATGATGTTGATCCTCATTAGTGGCTGCCTTTTATGTATCAAACTGTTTCCACTACTGCTCGTGAGGAGGGCTTTAAGGTATGTATTGTTGAAAATATGTGCAGCAGGCACAATTAAACCAGACACTACTGGTATTTGGTGTTTAATACCTATTATTGTTGTAGTTTTTTTTTTACCTTTTTTGAAAAAATAAATAAAACTTGTTATGTCTGTTTTATAGAGTGGATAAAAAAGAAAGACACAGCCAGCAATAGATTTAAAAAAGAAAAAGATTGCTATTTTTATGCAAGTTGCATAGTCATTGCAGCTTGACTGTATCTCTTGCATCATTAAAAGCCGCGGCCAGAAGTGTTGAGGCTCAGTTGCGCTGAATGATTTCACTGCCTTAACTGAAACTGACAGATGTGCCAAATCACAATTTTCTAGCCAAAAATAATTTTACTTGTGAAGCTCACTTTTGGGAGAGCCTGTCAAATCTGTCTGTCTTTTCCTTCTCTGTATTGGTAATCACTGTTGACATTTAAGTTTAAGGCTGAGTTTCAGCACGTAGGTTTAAAAAAAATAAAATAAAGAAGTGTTCCTAGTCATGTCAAATCATTGCAGGGGGAAAAGAAGGAAAAGTATGAATTTGCATAACTGGATATTTATATTTCCAATCACTCAAACACTACATAATATATTCAGGTAATTTCTTAAATCTTAGCAATTTTGTGCGAATGGGAAGTTGTCCATGTTGCCCTCTCTGTATAATGTGTATTATGCCTTACTTCTTTACTGTTACCTTTTTTCTGTATTATCCAAAATAACCTATATTTTTCAATAAAATAAATCCTGAACGTCTTTGCTGCATATTTTATTGCCGATTTGTCTCAGTGCATCAGAGGATAATGCGGTTTAAGTGCAACTCAATCGGCAGCATTAACAATGGAATTTCTTGACTGCCTTCTCTGTTTCCTGTCACTATACTTTGATTCTCCCAGAAGAGGAAGGAAGGAAACAATTGAGCCCTAGTTGGATGCGTGCGTGCGTGCGTGCGTGTGTGTGAAGCTTTAGGCTACATCATGGCAGACAAAGAAGGGGTGAAAAGTTTATCATTATGGAGAGCTGTATTCATAAACGGTGATGATGGATACTTCTTCTCGCCCTGCTGATTGAAGGACGGAGGACTCTGGCAGTCATGTAAGACCAGGATCCCACTCATCATCGCGCACTCAAAACTGTCCTGTCACTTTTGATTTTACAGAGCACGCTTTTGGCTTTTCACACACTAGTGAAACCCTCACGGCACGGTCAAAGTTCAGTGCACTCTGTTTTGTTAGCACTCGCTGCAGACTGTCCAAGGTCTCACCCCTGCATCATCCCTCCACATTAAAACTGCATGCTGAAAACACTGCTCCATTCTTCTTTGGTGTCTTTTTTTTTTTTTTTTTTTTTTTTTTTTCTCAATTCAATCTTTCGTCTCCACTTCGGGGGATCGTTAATCTCCTTCCACTTTCAGTTTTTCACTGTCACATTACACCAGCGTCCAATCTGCCAGAGGGCTAGAAAAAGTTATTATTCTTACACTTGTGGTAAAAACAGGCCATTTATATTGATTGTTGTGGTCAATACAAACCAGTGGGGCTATTGATCCCACTGTTCTGTCTGTATAAAGTCATTATTCTTTTTATTTTTCCTGTTTCTTTGAGAAGGAAAGACTAAATCTTAACTAGTCACCACTTTTGTATTGGTTTCGAAAAGTCTTGTTTCTTTAATCACCCTTTTTAACTGAATTATTCATCTTGTGCTGATGGTCCCAATGCCAATCAGCAACTCACTTTGTCTAAATCTTGTTGCCTGCTGCCATCTGGTGGTTGTATGCGGCTCACGTCTGGCGATGGGTGTGTCAGTGAAATGCCTGGTTTGACTTTGGGGTTGTAAATGAATCTCTTTAACATATTTGTATCCTCTTGCAAGCCAAAACACCATATTGATCAGAGTTTTGTTTTATTTTTATACATTTTCAGTGCTAAGCCCACATTTGTTTTTATACACAAAAAAATCATCAAACTCAACTCACTGACTAATTCAATTATTTGAATAATTAGTTGCAGGATGTGAACACAACTGTTGAAATTGTCCCGCACATTTGAACTTGATACCGGAGACGGCAGATTTGTTCAGGAGGCTCAGCTCACCTCCCCCCTATAGGAACTTGCTGTAATTTGAGTCTGCCTTGCAGCTGTTTCTTCCTCTCAAACACCCTGGATGTAGTTTCTCATCCGCTTCAGAGACTGTCAAATGTCATTTCCCTTTGGTTTCAAACTCACTTAGAAAATCGTATTTTCTTACTCGAGCCACCAATGGGAGGCGCTCATTGCCTTTAGGTTTATTATGTCAGAAGCCCCTGCCTGGACCCACAACTTTTTCCGCCAAATTCCATCAGCAGACTTGCAACTCCTCCAGGAGGCCGACGGCATGCTGAAATCTGGAAAGTATTAAACAACCTGCTGGTATAGGGGACTGGGGAGGGGGGCGGAAGGAGGGAGGGAGGGGAAGTAAAAAGTGGGGGATGGGGGAGAAAAGGAACAGAATACAAAATTGTTCATATACCGCCCTTTGCCTGGCTCTGCTCTCTTTCCCCTCCCACACACGCACACACACACACACAAACACACACATTAATGTGTGAGCTCCCCCCCAAAAAAAAAAATCCAGACCACTCCCCAAGCAGCTCCAGCATTTTTCTTTTATGTTTGCAGCAGTATTTTGCTTTTCTCCTTTTTTTTCCCTTTTTTTTTTTTTTATGGGTCATAAACAAACTCCCGTTTTTGCTGTTTAGTTCTGCACTGAGGAGGAGGGGAGTGTGTGGGTGTGAGTGTGTGGAGTTGTTTTGCTGGCACAGAACTGGAAAGCGAGTGCCATGGTCCAAAGTCCCAACTGTGAGTTTGTGGTTGGAAGCGAGAATGAAAAACCTGGATGCTGTCCAGACATCTTTTCCCATGCTTTGATACACATATCTCTGACCAAATGTATGCACACATCTGGGAGGGTATACTGTACCCCAATGAGAAGGCCGGCCCATAAGAAGATGTATACAATCTGAACTGTGCCAAGTTACCTTTTTAAGCATGCAAGCAATACATTCATCTTCCAGGGAGTAAATCTGTCTTTACTGATAACTCTCGGTGCGTACATTGATTTTATTTTAAATGATCTTTACCGTCATTCTGCGAAGATAAAGTTTGACCGAATTTCAAATGCTATTATCATTGATGACCATCATGTATATTTGTTAGTCATTCAGTAAAGACACTTCACCTTGGCTGTATTTTTATTGATTAAATCTCAACACTTATTGCCAGAGTAATTCATCTTTGCCTTTTCAAACGCTCTACTTTTGCCTTTGCTTCAGCCTGCAGAGTAACCAAACAAATTGTAAGACGGTCAAGCCAACAGATGTTATCATTAGATTTTTCCCCTTTTGTGTCCTCAAAAACAGGCTGAGCTTTTCCTCTAGGAGTGCAAGACGCAGCACTACGGATATTGGTGTTAACAGGAGCAGCGAACATAAACATTCCAGTACCCAGTGTTGACCTCTTGACCTCTAAACCCTGGAACGGCAGGGCTGGCAGCAAAAGACCACACACATGTGGTGGGAGGTGGAGCGGGGAGGACGCAAAACGTCTCCGGTGTCCTTGCCTTAAAGAGCTTCAGATGTCTGTGCTGAAGACTGTGAAAAATTAGCCCATCCTCTTAAAATCATTGCCCCCCCCCCCCCCCCCAGTTATTGAGTACCCTTTATGAATTTGGTGATTGGGTCATAGCCGCGTTGGGCTGGACTCAAAATCTTCAGTGTTAAATTTTTTTTTCCCAGGACCACAAGCTCAGTGGAGCATGTATTCAATAACGTCTTTTATTGTTGTTTGCTAAAATCTGAACCAGGAAGACTAATTTTTACCGTAAGTACATAGACAATGATTCATCCCTTCATTTTCCATGCTTTCCCTCTGTCTGCGTGGTGCTCTGCTAACCCTGTCTCACTCCACTGAAGAGAATAGTGGTTCCTGCAGCCATGTGTGTCCCCAGGAGGTCTGGCCTGGCCTGCACTCAGCCATGACCACATAGTATGGGGCTGGGGGCTCTGCTGCTCTCTACTCCCTCAAGTCTGCTAGAGGCCGCTTCCCTTCCAAGGCCTGTCCACGGCTGGCTGACAATGAAGGACGGAGAGCGCTCTATATACCCCCACACATGCTGACACTCCTCCGCACACCCAAGTACATTTTTCTAACATCAAATACGTTCAATTTAGAGTTAATTTATAAATATTGGAAAACAACTTGTCTTTGTTCATCCCTGAATGTTATCAGTTGAACCCAGGATTGATATAAAAAAAAAAAAAAAAAAAAAAAGTCTTAAGATGTTGATCACACAGTGAGGCTACATCCTTGCCAACATAGACTTGGCGCCATCCCAACAGAGGCTATATGTCCATACAATGCCCTTCCTGTTTAGTAGAAACTGAATGCCCACTGTGGAGCAAAATACTCTAAAGCTGACCAGGAAGTGAGGGATCACAAAGGGTCACTTCCCATAGGCCAGCTCTAAACTTTGACCTTCCAGTCCTTCTTCAACTTAATCCTGCCTATCTTCCTGACATATTGAGTAATACCAGTGCCACTCATTCATTCACGTCAGAGGCAGAAGGAACTGAAGGACAGTCTCACAGATTGATGCCTGACGATAATCTGGAAATGAGTGGCTCCTTTTGTCCAACACCATTTCCCTCATTCTGCATCTCTTTTCCTCAGTAATCTAAAGTTTTTTTTTAATTTTTTTTTTTATATATTAGCCTTGCATGTAGAAAGCACATGTCTGAACATCACTGCCTTTCTCCAAACTAATTTCACACTCAAAGTTCTTTTCAAATTCTCGGAAGTACTTTAAATTACAGTCTACGTGAGCAGATATTCGTTTGGAAGTTCAAAGCTTTTTTGCACTTAAAAGCAAGGGACAAAAAGGACACCAAGATATGCAACTCAATAGCTATGACATCATCTCAAAATACTTTTGACCTCACGTCTATATTAAGGGGTATTTAAACTGTTCCTCGTTCACTTCTGACTTCATACTTGGTCGGGCGGGATGAGGGGCTGTGTTCGAGCCTCTGCGCATTCCTCTGTTAGCTTTATAAAACACAGTTTCCACTGTTCACATGGACTGAACCTCAGTGATTTCACAGTGCGGCCGGTAATATCAGCTCTGGCAGAGCCAATCAGACAGACTTTCCATTACAGTCTATCGCCTTCTTGTTTTCATGCAACTTCATACGCAACCTCAGCAGCAGTTTAAAATGCTCATTCACTTCCCTCAAATCTCAATATCATCATAAATCAGGGTGTGTGTGAAGATAGAAAAACAACGCTAGGGTGAAGAATCCCAGACCGGAGAGATGTGGAGAGATGACTTTAAAACATAGTGTACTGGGTGTTGGTCCTCCATTTAACAACTCCGTCATTCAGTTTATGCTCCCCTCCCTCCGGCCATGGTTCCCTCTGGGCTGAGCTGGAGAGGAGAGGGGGAAAAGTCCGGCCGATGCTGGCTCTCTCCGTCGTCCTGCCGGCCAGGCTCTGACTCTCCTCCTCCTCCTGCTCCCACTTTACCAATCAGAGCCGGCAGACCATAAACAGATGTATAGTGTGTGTTTGTTTGTCTGTTGGCTTGGGTTGAGTTGAGTTGATCTTATTATCACTGATTATTCAAAGATTGAATTAGGCTGGATTTACATTTTGCTTCGATAAAACAATCATAATCTGATGTGCAGAGTGAGAGTAATGTGTAAAAACTGAGTTATGAAAGCTGCAATAACATGCAAAGAGGTCTGTGCACATATTCAACTCACACACTCGTACACGTTTCTGCTCTATGTTGAATAACAGAAGACTGCACAACAGTGGTGATTATTTAGTCACTGTCCTGCAAGCATGCACGCTATAAGTGTTAATGCTCGCATAATTGCTGGATTAAAACCAGTGTCAAAAACAGCACAGCACAATTACTTGATCTCTTAAACAAGCTTAACGATCTTACATCTGTCGTGAGACATTTTTCATTTAGACTTGAAGTTGAAATCTATCTGCACTGTTTATTTTAGACATAAACACTCAATGTGACATTTCGCACGTGATGTGGAGGCGTGTTTGTTCTGAGCGCGGAAGGCGCAGCTGAGCATGAGGCCATCTTCTGGCTTTCCTGGATCAGACAATTGCCTTTTGGCAGTGTACCTAGCATGGTAAAGCCTGGTTAAAGCCCTTGCCACCCTTTCCATCTGTAGCTGTTTACTTTGATCGACAGAGGCAAAGAAAGTTGTACCAGATTACTTTCAAGTGAAGCACTGCCTCATTCACACCACAATCTCCCGATAAACCTCCTGTTGACAGTGAAAACCTCAAGCTTTATGGGAGGGGTGTGTGTGTGTGTGTGTGTATGTGTGTGTGTTCAGGAATGCAAAAGTGCTCACGTGGATATATTTGACCGACTTGGTGAGCAACAGCGAGGTTGAACAAAATGTGAATCAGAGCGGGATGGAACAAATAGAGAGGGAATGGTTAAGTACTCATCCAAATCAGGTTTTTTTTTTTTTCCTTCTCTATTCTCCCGCTGCATGCTCCAGCTGTGCTGCTGCTTTGGGCCGCTCAGGAAGTCTTGGAAGGGGAGTGTGTCGGGCGGAGGCAGGGTGAAGTCACTGTGCTGCTGGCCCCTGGGATGGGAGGAGAGAGGAGAGACACTTGGCCCACTGTCACAGCTCTATCTATTCATTCTCATTCTTATTGTGAACCGAGCCCTTCATCAGCAACATATGGTATTCCTACATCTGGAACGCCGCACAGTGCTGCCATTTTGAACACTATCAAACACTGACCCCCC
>CALSCE010010635.1:4456277-4476190 GCA_943593645.1 Bovichtus variegatus
TATATATATATATATATATATATATATATATGCGTGTGTGTGTATATTGTTGCTTTAAAGGTCCCATACTAAAAACTGAGAATTTCATGTCTTTTTTTTATTATGAAGCAAGTCTAAGTGATGTATAAATACTGTGAAATTATGAAACGCTCAATCCACGGAGAAATACACACAGCCCGTATTCAGAAATGCTGCCTTTAAACGAGCAGTCCAGACTTCAGTAAAGTTGTGATGTCACAACTGCACTGTATGTAGAAAGTGTCATTCCCCTGCTACAATGACAAGACGCAGATGTGGAAAACCCGGAAACATTGAGCAATCAGAGCTTTTTTGGTTTAAAGACACGGAGCATTTCAGACAGAGGGTAAATACAGGTATGTTCAGACAGTAAGAGGAATATAATGTGTTTTTTGAACATTAATCTATGTAAACATGTTATAGTAGGAACCCAAAATGCATGTATGGACCTGAAAATGAACATAATATGTCTCAGCGAGAAGCATTTTACATAGACTGTTTGGGGAAGGGTTGTCAGAGCCATAATACAGACATGCTTGGGCATTTGTGGATGTTTTCAAGTGTGTCCGGATTTTCAGCCCATGGTGCATCTCTGTGTCGGCCAGAATGTATCAATCCATCATGACCTCCTCCTTCACTCTTCCACTGAGAGGAGCTGTCAGAGGGTTCTGTGCAGATCGTGTGAGTGGCTGCTTGGGCTGCAGTCCAGACCGATGCAGACGGATGCGCACACAAAACACAGATTCTCTGCTGCAAGCCAGGCTTTACGGCATGGCCACAGTTTCCTTTGGCCATGCCACGAGACAGTCACTCGGCTTGCCCTCGCTGTTTATGTGTATAACCACATTCCCCAAAGTCAACCAAGTTTTACCAGCCATCTTGTTCTACAAATACTGACAGGATCAGCGGCCAGATGACTCACAGATCTAAACAGAGATAAAAACTAAAGCTTGTTCAGCAGCATGTAGTCCTTTGCTAGTTGTTCTAAAGCGAATGCTCTGTTGACTCACCTCTCTCTGTACACAGAGTTAATAATAGTCAGTTCCTTATACTTGGTGTAAAAACCTCCTGACGACCTCAGGGTACCAGAGCTGCACTCACCCGTGTTAATCACGTAAACACATCGAAACCTCAGAGAGTAAATGAGCTCAATGCTAGGTGTTTACATTGCCCTATCATGACCTTTGACCCCAGCAGCAGCTCTGCAAATCACTTCTACAAAGCTGCAAACAAATAAATGCCTTTAGATAATGCACTTAATCGTCAGTTAAAATCAGCTCCTCATTCTCCAGGTAGACTAGATTTACAAAAGCTACAAAGCGCTGGCAACACTTTAGGAAGGAAAATATTAGCTGGCACACACCTTTCTTTACATAAAGTCGGAATTGGCAGCCTGTAAGGGAAGTGCTGCGCTGCTTGCTGTCAAAGGACCACAGATACACTGCTTGAAAAAGATAGCAAGGCAGCAGGAATGAGAGAACCACTGATAGCAAGAGTACAAGATGGATTTCTTCTCTGGGAGTTTAGGAGATTTTAGCTTCAGATCAGCAAATGCATCATATGACCAGGAGTGTTAATTCAGAAATATGTGATTGGAATTAAAAATAACTAGGGGTGGAGTGTCTCTGATGCAGCTGAGATGTTCATCCGAAGCTCACAGAGGAGTGAGAACTGTGTAGAAAGGCGATTCAAATTGAATTATTTCATAGCTTTTATTGCTTCATTCCAAACCCCTGAGGCCAGTATCACTCTGGTTTGAAACAACAGTTTGTATGCTGGTCTTGCCCGTTGGGATGTGTATGCTGATGACATCGACTCCAACAGGAAGCCAGGGGCTAATGATTAGCACATGTTTAAGATCACTAGGGTGCTACAATCTGGAGTTCGTCATGCCGTATGTCTCTGATTTATTTGGTTGTTGTTCCTTCACTAGGAGGGACAGGCCCATTTCTTAAAGGAAAGAAACAAAGTCCTCTCCCCTCCATAACATCTTGGAGCGCTTTATCTGATTTAGCTCCCAACCAATGGAGCTCTTCAGCTCGGTCACGGTCCATTCTGGAGCTTCAGAGTTTTAAAATGGGAGAGGTGAGACGGGGCATGCAAGGCACGGATGCTCTAATGTGATCCTGCTTTACACTTGCACACGGGGCTGCATATTATGTTTCCTTCACAGCCAGCAGAGAGATTGTTTGATAGTGCAGCCTCACAAAGATAAGCTGCAGACATTACGTATTATAATTTGAGGCCTGGTCTGAAGCCAGTGAAAGCATCAGCGAGCTTGTCTTTTTGTGAGAGCATTTCGTGCGTGTTTACGGTCTGCGTCTTGTATCAGTATCATTGTGTGTGAACAGTTTGACATGGCCTTGCTAAGTGTGCCTTCCCTTGCTATCCTTTAACATAGGTCTGGGTCTGCAGCGCTCATCTCCAGCTCCTCCTGCGTGGTCTGCGGGATGTTATCTGACAGTCGCTAAGTGGCGAAACACAAACACGATGAGCAGCAACAGAGGGGCCAGTGCAGCCCAGAGGATCGGGCAGCGCAAAGGAAAAAGACCCACACATCCTGGAAAGCAGAATGCACATACTGTATGCTGTCTATGGTTTCAAAGTAAACTGAGTGATCCATTGGACACAGCATTTTGATCAAACCAGGCCACACTGCTACACAGGCCAGACTAACGCAAGCTATAACAAAAGCATGAAGTTCTGTGAGCAGCTGTGGATCCCCACGTTTTCCATCTGTGATGATTCAAAGATGTCCAGTGAGATATTCTAAGGATAAAAAAAAAAAAAATGATTATGGACAGGCGTTGTCGTCTCCTCCTGATGACATTTGACCAGACTGACCTCAGAGCTTTAGTGTTTCCTCTTGTTTTGGCAGTGGCTTCCAAAGGTGAAGGAGCACTTAGGCGTTTCACCATTCCTTCATATTCCCACAAGTAAAATTGACTGTCCAGCTGTCCCACTAAGACGTCCTCCAAGCAGCCAAGCCAGGGTCGTGTCCAAAACCAAAACCTAATCCCTAATTGTCTCACTCTTCCCTCAGTCCTGTGTTTGCTGTTGGAGCAGTCTAAAAAAGTCATTTGGCCCCTCCTGCAGCCCGCCGCTGTATACCAGGGCTGGGCTAAAACTGAGGCTGACTCAGTCATTCACGGAACTGTGGGCCATTTCAGTAAAACGCCTCAACTGTAATACAAGTCTCGACTTGACTTTTGATATGAGCACTAGGGAAAGGCTGGCATATTATGGTTTTGGCTACACGAACATTAATATGACATCATTTCCATTGAATGGCAAAAATGAAATCGAAAGTTAGAACTCACCTTAACTCCGGACATTTAACACAGAAGTCCAATCCAGAAATATTTTTGTAATTAAAGATTCAGATCAAGCTAATAACAAGATCAACATTGTATCATTGTACGAATAGAGGATTCATGTTCAAACTAGAGTAATCCACATCGTAGATCTATTCTCTTGCGGTTGGTATGATTTCCTATTAAAAGCAGATTATTTCCAATAAAGCCACAGCCCAATGTTTCAAAGCTTTTCAATTTGTATTTCATTGAACAACAGACGCCTCTGTGGTTTTGTCTTGGGTCAGCTGTTTTGCTCGAGGTACTGCTTGACAAGCACTGTAGCTCTTTTGCACAAACATGTAAGGAACATTTAGGGAAACGGGAACTACTCCAGTGTATATCCACAAACTTTTCACTTTCTAAATAACCAACTTTCTAAAACAGCTCACCTGGTGAATCCCTCAATGAAGCGGGGTGTGTCGGTTTTAAATTTCTACTGCAGCCTGGCCACAATGGCTGTAACTATAGTTACTGGTGGTGAGCTGCTTCTGCCTGTTTGCTTTGTAATCCCACACTTTCAAAAAGAAGAAAAGAAGAGGAGCTGTGTTTTCATTTAAAGCGTTTTTGGGGTCAATGGATTTGGATGGTTTCCAGTGCTATCAGCCATATAAGAAAGATCATAACTTCTCAGGGTTGTGGTTGAGCTAACACTGACAGCACACAGTTATCAGTCAAAGGGATTGGCACATGCAGGATAAAGTGAGAAAGAAACACATCTTTTAGAGTGTCCTCAAAAAACCTAGGGAATTTTTTTTTTTTTTGGCAAAGGGTTTCATACTGAAATAATTATCACACAACTTCAAACAATAGCCTTATGAAAGCTTCATTAAAAAGGCAATACGTGCATGTTTTTAGATCATATCATATAATGAAATGACGAGAGCAATCTCGCACCTTGTTAAATCAAATACAACTGCAGCAACGAAAGGGCGGGGCGCTCTGTTGCTCACTGCAGCGAAGCTTCACTTACTGAGGAATGTATCACAGATGCTGTATTATAAGAGCTCCCATCAACAGCAACAGAGTAGTTTTACAATTGTACTGTCCACTTTGTGAGTAACGGTGCAGGATTGTGTGTGAGTGTTTGGACCACTGCGGCATTTACAGTATAGTCTCCACTCACACACCTGCTCCAGCTGGGCAGTCGGGTTTGACTTCTCACCCTGCTGCTGGTGCTGGCGCTGCCTTCTACCTGACCACTGCACCAATTACATCTTCATAACCAGCATCCTGTCCAGCTGAGTGGCCGGCTGATTGTCAAAGAGCTCTCTCTCTCTCTCTCTCTCTCTCTCTCTCTCTCTCTCTCTCTCTCTCTCTCTGCCCCCTCCAACTTTGCCAGGGCTCACAGCACTGCCTCACCAGGCATCCCACCGCGAGCCTGGGCTGCAACTTGCTGATCCTCCACTTGCGTGTTTACTAACAGAGAGCACAGGAATCCACCTGATGGGCCAAAAACTGCAAGGGAGAGGGGGGAGAGCGGCACGAGATGTGCTCTCTGACTGCCGAGCAGCTGATCACAATCACGTCTGGAAACGGGGTGGTTTCAAAAACAAGCAAATGCGTGCGATCGTCACTGTTGTCGATGGTGTCGTCCGCATTCTGGTTCGGTTTTACAACTTTGTCACTTGTGAGGAAATGGGCTGAGACCACAGCGTAATGAGGGATGCAGAGCCACGGCGGGCTGCGGCGGGCGAACTGTGTCATTCATCCTTGAATCATGTGTCCGTGGAGATCCAAACCGTTCCATCAATTTAGCATGACCGAAACATTGCACCGTGTTAACTCCCTCTGGCACTGGACGGAACCTCCCTTTCTCTCTGCAGATGCAGGAGTAAACAGGAGGCCTGCTTCACACACACAGGCATTCTGATCATACCGCAGGGCCTCCAGAGGGCTGGTCTGTTCGCATGCACAGGCACACACACACACACGCCATCTGGACAGAAGACTGCTGGACATGTGTGGTTTATGAAGCACTATTGGAGTTCAGCCAGTCAGTGGGGGTCACAGGGCTGTCCGGCCACCTTCAACCATCTGGAACAAGGTCATCAAAAGTCGTCCTGACTGTCCTGGCATTATTAGATTGTTACGATTGTGTGGCCTGTAAAGAGAAAAACATAAACAGAGATGTACGCCAGTATGTAAATAGTGAACATGTTGAGGCAGGATCGGGCCTTTTATTGGGAAACATTACAGCTCTAGAATGACAACATTGTAATAATGATTTATGAATCATAAAGCACAGCATACTTTCATTGAGATTCGACTTATTATGCACATAATGATGTTTTATTACTAGAAGTGAACTAATGGGTGTTTTTAGGGCATGAACGCAGGGACTGTCATACTTTCATTTTTGTCAAGGCTTTGCGCAATAATAGCATAGGATTCTCCATACGAGCCTGTGGATTTAAGAACAGTCCAGATGATAGGCTACAACGGGAAGAAGAGAAGGAAAGGAAAAAAAAGTTTTAGGACGGGCCTCTGGTGACGTGCAGGGCCTGCAGGGCGGTGTTTCTCAGGCGGAGAAAGAGTCTGACTGGGGTGTGTGAGCCACATCTGGAATAGTAGCTACAGAGAAAGAAGTCGAGAGGAGCAGAACCTCGCTGATACTTTCCCCAAACTCTTCACTTCAGCACTCCCGTTTTTCACGGACACAAACATCTTGCTTTGCCTGGCTATTTGTAAGTTGGAGTAATGTGCCTTTTGTTTTAGTCAGTGAAAGTGGATTTTTGTTTTTTTTCATTGACTTTTTTTTTTTTTTTTTTTTCACTCATACAACAGGACGTCACCCATGGACTTTAAACTTTGGATTTTACTTATACGACGCGAAAACGCATCGGTGTCTCTTATGTGGCAGCGTTACCTGACTCGCTCCTCTATCAATTGTACAGTTAGATACTTATACTGAAGCTCGGGCTGACTCATGGCGGCACTATGCTGGAATGTTTCTCATGCAGATTGGGTTGAGTTCGTTTTCCAGCAGCATGCATTAATTAGTCGTGAATCAACCCTTTTCTAACTCATATCGACCTCCTTCCGCCACGCTTCTCAATTGAGGTCTTTCACTTATTATGCAAACACGCATTCCTTAAATAAATGACTTACAATTAAACCATTTGGACTGGTAGAATGGATCAAAAGTTCCAAATCGTGAACTCAACTTTAGAATCGATTCCGTTGCATTGCTGCAGCCTGACTTTAAACTCAACATTGACCATTTGCTTTCCGCATAAGGAATACATTACAGTTCCTTCCTTCTTTTCCTTCTACGTTTGAGTGTAATTGGATACTTTCACATTGAGGTAAACATTGCGGTTAGTGCAGAAGTGAGGAAATAGCGCCATCCGGCGTCGAGATGAGCTGACAGCTTCACGCCTTTTTTTCCTTCTTTTTTTTAAACTCATGTGGATTGACTTTATTCTATGTCATGTATCCCTCTAGATCTACTTGAAACATGCTGCTCATCCTGCTCGGAGTGCTTATCATGCACCTTATCATTCTCATTCTTCTCATTGTGTCGACAGCAGCCAGTGTAAGTTGTCGTCTTGTTATCCTATTCAATTTAAATTGTGAAAAAAAAAAGCAGAAGAGGACAGGGGCATGATGTGACTAAGCTAAGACTCTAGCTGCTTTATTGTAATGATCGTTAACTGTTATTGGTGTTGCATAGTATAGCTCTAGGCTGTGCTGTGGATGCTGCAGCGTATTTAAATGTGTCTGTGTTGTTGTGTTTACCAGACCTGGTCTGTAGGTGGGGATATGAGCAAGGATCTATGGTACAGTTGCATGACATCTAATGGAGGCTACCACTGCAAGCCAGCCAGTGGTGAAGGTATGTCAGCATTCCTGGAAAAATGTATTATTGTGTTATGTATTGTGTCTTTATTGGAAAAGTTCTGAATGTGTTTTAAATTCATGCTCTCCATCTGCCTTCTAGACTGGATCCAGGCAGTGCAAGCCCTCATGATCCTGTCGCTGCTCTTCTGCTTCTTCTCCCTCATTGCGTTCGTGTTTCAGCTGTTTAAACTGGTCAAGGGCGGACGCTTCTTCTTCACCGCCATCTTCCAGATCTTGGCGAGTGAGTATGACTTCATCGTTTACGGGTCACGCCCTGAGCAGATGCGGGCGGAGTCGTGAGATCATCGGCATTCACTCTCAGATCCCCTCAGATCCTCCTCACCTCTTTTCTCGTCTCTCCTAGGTGTGTTTGTGATGTGCGGGGCGATCATCTACACTGTGATGAGTCCAGATGATGGATCACAGTTCGGCTACGCCTATGTCCTGGCCTGGGTGGCTTTCCCTCTCAGTCTCATCAGCGGCCTCATTTATATTGTCCTGAGGAAGAAAGAATGAGAGGAGCAGAGGAGAAAGGAGGAGGGGTGGTTAGGACACCCCTTACAACAACATCGCACTGTGCCTACTGCCCACAGACCATAGACTGACATCCCAACAATACAACAAAAGTGCATGTGTCACTAATCATTTTAAACACAAAATCGAGACATTTATCACTGCTGGGGATCTTTTTTTTTTGCTGTATTTCAGTATCCACTACATTCCCATCACATGTTGAAAAGTATCACACCTGTTTTCTTTGTGAATTTTAACACAGGCTGAGTCACTACACGTGTTTCCTGTAGTGACAGATTCTCTTTAAAGTGTGTTTGTAAATGCGTTGGAGACATATTGACTTTTGTTGCATGCTGGCACCCGACTTCCACAAATCCATCATGTGTGATAACAAAGATGAGTAATCCTGCCTCGCTTCAGTACAAAGATGTACATAATGTCTGTGGTTTTTAGACATATTTATAACATTTTTACATACATTTTGTACATAGTGTTGTCAAGTTAACATTGTCGTGCTCATTTACGTGATAGAGTTTTTTTTTGTCTCTCACAAATCATGCAGCTGTGCCAAAGAGATGTCGCTTAAACTGCCAGAGTATCAAGCTTTTTAAAATAGTCTTTTTTTCGAGCGTCAAATGCTTTGAACCCCGTGCCTTACTTAGAATATCTGTGTTCTTCTTGAAGGAAATGAGAAACTCTTCATAAATACATAAATAAATAAATAAATAACAATAAGAAGTTAGCTCATGAAGTTGTTCTGAATTATCATTGTACTTGATATGCCAAATAAAAAAAATCTAGTTTTGAAAAATGTTCTTAAAATGGTGCTTTTTATCTACTATTCTTGTAATGTATAGCCTACTTTGTGTTGCTAGTGTGTCATGTGCTGTGATTAATTTGCTTTGTACAAACCCCCAGTTTGCAATTTTGTCAGTATTCTTCTAAATAAACCGTTTGAAATTAATTGTTACTGTTGGGAGGTCCAATATATGCAGCATTTATAGAAGTTGGTTGAATGAACTGTGTGTAAGTATCCTTTTAGTGTTAACACAACTCAATCGTCCCCTTTTAACCTGCTATTTCCTTTTCAGTGGACTCATACTAGCTGATATATTAACTGTATGCTGGGACTAGCAAATGACAAAAAGGTTGAAGACTGACCTTCAGTCACACCTTGTTCCTCCTTGTAGTAGCTTTCTCGTACCACTTGGTGGAGCTTTGACACACAAAACACTCCCAGGACATTCACTCCAGGGATGCTGGTGAAATATCTGAGCAACACATATTCATATTTTTAGATGAGATATATATAATATGTTGAGTTTAAATACAGAATGAGGTCTTATTGAAGGACAGCTAAAAAACTTTTATTTTTTTGTTCACAGGGCCTTCTAATAAAAAAATATGTATCAGTAAAGACTGCTGCTCAAATAGTTTTTCATATCCAGACTATAAACAGACACACTTTGAAAATACAAATAGCACCATCTGGCTACAGTTTGAGGAGATGCGTATGAACTGCTGGAAACTTGGCACGTTATTTCAGCAAAACAACATAAATCAAAGAACACAGTTAAATGTGGCTCGGGAAAAAAATGCTTCAACAGCATCTCTGTGACAAAAACATTGTAAAAAAAAACAAACAACAGACTTATTTAGATCATTAGCTGCTGCACATGAAAGACACAAATCTTTATTCATACCTGACATGTTTCCTTTACAGATTCTCTCAGTTATCAAATGTTTAACCTGCCAATATGTGATTATTACATAGGTTGTACCTACACAGCAGATACATTACAGCAATCATCTGTCCTTTACTCATCACCAGCAGTGATGCCATTATAGCAGCTCTGTATTATATTTTGCTGTAAAATAATTTACAATATAAGAGTTTGTTAGTTTATAAATTGCAGGGATCAAAAATTAGATGTCAGTAGAGGATTTATGCACGTGTACTAGTATTTGTTTAATTCAGTGGCGGAAGAAACATTCAGATATATTACATACGTAAAAAAAAGTAGCAATACCAAAGTGTAACTGTGTTACAAAAATGTACTTAAGTAAAAGTACATAAGCATAGACATATACTTAAAATGCCCAAAGCAAAAGTACTCATTATACAGAGTATACATATATGTTACTGGGTTACTACTGGGTAGCTTAACATACAACACTATAATATCATATTTGTGTATTAATGATCTGAATCAAAATCAAATAACAAATTAACTACTAACTAAAGCTATCAAACAAATATAGAGGATTATTTATCTCCAAAATGTCATGGAGTAGAAGTAGAATACAATTTAAAAGTGTACATTCAGGTACATGAGTAAATGTACTTAGTTACATTCCACTACTGGTTTTATTCTCCAGGTTTATGGATCCTATCCATTAAAATGTGTTCCAACCTACATAAAACCATAAAACAGCTAAGCAGTCAGCAAGTGAATGCTCATGGCAGGAAGAAAACATTTTGAGGATCACATTGCTTATAATTCCACTAGGTGGTGACTGCAACAAACTTTTCTTGTAATAAATCTTTTTCCAAAGATCTTTTTTGAAGTTTTTATTTTGATTTTGAAAAAAATCTAAACTCTGTAGGTGGTTGGTTCAGTAACAAAATATATTGCAGTTCCTCCCAAACTCAAGAAGATACATGTTCCCGCTCTGTTTGAGGTACAATACTGGGGGTACATGACACTAATCTCAGAAGTTGGCACCACAGTGGATTATTAAAATAGGATTCTGCTCTTTGATCAAAAGCAGTTTATAGATGTCTTATACTTAACATCAGAAACAAAGTTTATGGCTGCCATCTCTCACATTTACAAAACTACAGTGTGCGCATGATGTACAACGATTGCTGAATTTCCTGTTAGAACAAATCCAATACTATAATAGTAAATAGGTCCTGTGGTGTGTGGATCAAAAATACATTTGAATTATATAGTGCTGGAAAACAGATACAACTCATACATCATATATATCACAACCAAAGCAATGCATTCAATCCAGTTGTGAAAACGCACACATTTCTTAATTGGACACATGCTGATGGTGCACTTTTAAATGTGTAAATTTGTTGTTCTGTTATACAGATAGTCTTAAAGTTTCATGTCAAATTCATATTACTTCTTTATGACGTGCATTTGAGCATCTTCATACATGTTCACAGATAACACCATGAAAGACAAACACCAACCTTTTTTTAGCTTGCCTCAAAGGTGCAATTGCTGTTAGATTGCATACTACCCAATGCCATCTGTGCACACATATGTATGTACATGTGCATGCCTGGCACACAGAATTCCCCACGCGCGCACACACACACACACACACACACACGTGTTACATCCTACTGTGTGAATTCTATGCATTTATCATGAATGCACAGAGGATTACAATCTCATCCTCAGGTTTGTTGGTTAAAAGATCTTCTCCTAACTTCATCAGTCCTGACACAAAAGAGACGCCAGTTAATGCTGCTCTGGTTAAAGTCCCTGGGCATACAGATAACATATTGAAGATGTCAAGAAAACTCCGGAGGCCTATAATGGCCTCACAGCTCCATTTCAAACGTTGTTAACCTTAAGGGTTATTTATCACTGGGAGGGTCACCGGGGGGCACTTAGTATTTACTGCAGGACATGCATGATGGGGGAGAGGGGATTGAGAGGAAGCCACCCTCATCACCATCCACTGGGCGCCTACTTTGGTGGCTGTATACATACATCAACATTGTTTAACTGCTTGATAAAGACCGGGATATTTCACTGACATGTCTGACTCTTCCAAGTGGTGAACTGATGCAAAAAAAAAAAAAAAAAAGCCAAAGCAGCCAAGAGCCAAGTGTTTTCTTGGTATCCCAGGAACGCATCAGGATCATTTCCATAAGTCTACGGTTGGGAATTTCTCTGGTGAGGCAGTAATGGTCGTGAAGCAGCGCATACAATGGGGCCGCGGCCAGCTGATGGGTCCCTGAATGAGACATGTGAGAACTTCAGAGGAAGCTGCAGCCCTCCTCTCTTCTTTCTCTTTAGATTTGTTGCCTTTTTATCCAGGGTGTCTGTCTCCCGGAACAAACCCCGGAGCCTTCAGATGTAGCTAAACGATAGAGAAAATGGGCAAACCCAGTTTATTCAAAGCTGATTTCATCACGGCCATAAATCTCTGAGAAATCAAAGCCCGTCTTATGCCCGCCCCTCTCCTCTCCCTTTGTCTTGCTAATACACATTAGAGTGCGGCTGGCTGCCCACTTTGACGGCAGCCGGACAGGATCTGGGCAAAGTTGCAAATTTGGAACCTGGAGGCACCTTTGACCCATGACCCCTGCCGTTAAATCTTGCCACTAGCGTCTGCCTTAGACCCCCGCTATGCGAAGGAATCTCCCAGCGCTATTTCCTGCTTAAAACTACCTAATACTCACAGGGAGACGTGAAGACATATCGAATGGAGATGACAAGAGCATGGGAAACACAAATTGTTGTTTGCACACACATGCGCATGACTTCACATCTGCATACACACACAACTGAAAACAACTAACAAACTCGTTTATAAAATAAATGCATTCTATCCGAAATGTGAGTGTGAATAAAATCCCACAAACAATAAATCACCCATTCCTTATGGTCTTCGTAGCATGGTTTCACAGTAAAGTACAGAATGCAGATGTGAAACATTTTCCCACAGCATTCGGATGTCAGTGGCAACAAAGCCAGAAGTGTTCGATGCAAAACTTCAACACTGCATACAGTATGGCCTTCAATATAAAAAGAATATGTTTTCATAGAAGATTTAGATCAAAAGACAGTGCCACAGTGTGTATTCACTCATCCCAAGTGACCCTGAATAACATTCAAATGATTCAAAACATCGCTTCTGTAACTTGAGACTTGATTAAAACAGCGTATTGTTAATAATTTAGTGCCAGACGCTTTAGCGCCAGACTCTACCGGTCATAATCGTTGAGTAAGAAGAGAGGTGGTTACATGGGGGGGGGGAGAACATCTTCACTGCTATTTTTATGCACATTCAATCTTGTTCCATAAATATCAGGATGGGATTTGGGAAGCAGTGCTTCCATTTGATCCTTCAATATGGTGTTTCCCTCCGGATTTCTCTCCTCCTGTCACACATGTACACACCTCATATGCATACTTGAGACATACTCAAAAGTTGTGTGGCCACTAGCAAGCAACAAAGACCTTCTAATCAAACACTGGCGGCTAACAAGGGTTTCTATACTGGTGCGACGAGGCTACTGAGGCAAACATCTTTCCTTTAATTATACAACAGTGAGTTGGAGAGTGTCTTGCCGCTCTCTGGTGTTTCAGGCCTGAGCAGAGCTCCCCCAAATTAGAGAGCAGTGTGACAGTGCCGAGATGCATCACTGTGGGGAAACATGGAGCAGCGCGGTTGCGCGGCTGCTGATCCATTTATGGGCTTCAAATACGCTTCCCACATTTGAGTCGGTCGGAGATGAAAATATGCAGATAATTCGAGCGAGCTTGTGAGAGCTTGCACATCCAGGCACGTGAGCATGATTGCACACAAAGTGGCACAAAAAGGATTTGAAAACATGATACAGTTGAGAGCAACACAGATTATCTTCTCTTCACGCATAAATGAAGAGGCGATCACCCCAAAATGAAGATATTATATCTATTTGATCATTTTGTCTAGGAAATTGTGTCTTTGCTGAGACATAAGTCTCTTATTAAGTGCCAGGAAACTGCTTGCGGAGTCAGAGGGTGACAGTACAGAAGAAATCCCCCTGTACAGTACTCCCAGAATTAGTGTCTTCATGTATTTGATTCAAACTGCTGCACATGAATAATTCCTTGTTCAAACTTCTTGTTGAAATTAGCATTTAGTTTGATATAGTTATTTTTACAATCTATTGTGTTCTTTTGCATCCTTATTGGACTTATCAGTAATACAGCAGTACTGAAATAGATAGACATATACATACATGCATGCATACATACAGGCAGTGGGCTAAATAAGCCTGAGAGCCGATGTGATATCTGCTGGCAGATCAAATGAAGGATGGTGGTCGTGGCCTAATTGAGGGGTCAAACTGAAGTAGCTGTGTTATTTCAACCTCACTGACCCTGGCCGGTGGCCCCAGTCTTCCCGGTGGATTTCAGAGTGGATGGGGAGTTGAGACCAGGCGAGCAGTAGGTGTTTGTAGTGGGTGTCTTTGTTTGTCTTCCCAGCCTCAATACCCTTCTCTGGTGACTGATGATCAGAGTCCTGGTGGCTGCTGGAGTCTGGAATAAGGAAAGCTAGAGTTACACCTTCAGCAAACACTTCGCTGCTGAAAGTTCAGAAAAAAGGCGGATGAGATTGTTGCTTACACCAGTTAAAAACTTCCCATACACACACACACACACACACAGGTAGGTCCAGAAGTTACAGATAGCCAGAGTCTTTGCGAGTATACTTTTCTTATCTATCTGATTTGTCAGCAGTAAAATCCTATGGATCGCTTGTATCCTCTGATTGGATGTAATAGCCTATTTCCTCCCTTTTCCTTTTCAGCTCCAGATCACTACAGGCCAAGTTAAGTTTACTGCAATTCATCCTCATTTGTCGTCAATTGAAAAATGGCTGAGGCCAAAATATTTTTTGCTGCAAGAGAGACCCAAAGTGTTTTTGTAGAACACAGGTCTGTTGCTATGCTGCAGCTGCAAATTTGTTAATGGTCACTTATGGTATTAGCACCACCCCACACGCTATGAGCTGTGTTATCGTCTGTTAAAATCGCTTCTGTGTATTTTTATCTGCTCTTAAAGTGACTGACATACATACAGATGCAATGACTGACTGACATAAACGCTAATAAGACATTTTAATAATGTGTGAAGGGTCAACACAAAGTTATTCTCAATTGGACCAAAATGGGCCTTTATTTTGAGGAGATTTAAAGAGATTACTTCCTATCTGCAAATTCAAGTGTAAGAATGTATGAGTAAGAATTCCCAATTAGACCTTCAAAGAGCATTGATGTGATAGAGACTGGACTGTGTAAGCAGCACGAATGCCAGAAACCCTTTTTAAAGCTGTTGGCATAAACCTGTAAACACTAAGGAACCCCAGCTGTAAGCAGCCCGTCTGTTATCCCGTAGTTAACCCTGTCAGGGAGAATGGTCGGACACCCAAATATTAAGACAGAGGGAAAGAAAAAAGAGAAAGATCTGCTCAGAGTACAGACTCCTAAGTTCACATGGGGTTAATAGGTTCCCCTAAATGTCTGCGTTGTGCAAATATTGACAGTGACTTCATCGTCTCATCTAACGGCCTGGTTCATGTCTGATCTCCCCTCCGGTCGTGCTGTCTGCAGACTAAAGAGCCCAAACAGCTGCTCGCCCATGGCTTCACTGAGCAAACCAGTCCGGATGTACTAAGACCCACATCGCTAATGATTACCCAGACTGCCCACAGCAGAGATTGGAGATTTAGGGGTAAGTACAATTGCAAGAGTAAAGCTACAGAAGGATGGATGCACATACCATTAGTTCATCATAATGATAGTTCCGCTCCGTCTTGTAATACCACATGTTCCTCTAGAGGCGATAGCGAGTCACTGTAGACACAATACTTACGGCTGGTAAGTATTATCTGTTTTATTGTTTGTTTTTTGGATTACATTCAAAGTGGCAGAAAGGAGAAAACCGCATGAACCACCTCGCTTCGTCCTCACAGCTGCCAGGAGGCTGTTTCAGTGTATAGCTGTCGGTAGCCCCGGGAAACGGCGTAGCTTGAGTTAGCTCGAGTTCAGCCACAGCACCGGGGAACTGCAAACTCCCTGTTGCTGCCGTTACACAGGCCCACCAGCCCGCTGTGACTGCCGGCGCTAGGGTTGTTCTGGCTGAGCTTAAGTCTCTTCAGGCACTGACCGGGTCAGACGGAGCCTCCGCCGAGTGCCGGCTCGACCGACCTCTCTGCTGTGGGCTGCTCTCTTGGCTGCGCCGCCACCGGGAAGAGGAGACAAATATGCGGGTCGTTCTCTAATTTCTGCCACTTAGGATTTAGTCCAATAAACAAACTAAGGCAATGTTACAGGGACTACAGCCCCGGTTAACATTAGTGCCCCAGTAAACACAGATAGATAAGTCCCACGTGAAGATTAGAACATGTGATTTTTGCATTACACAGGAGTAAATGCAATACACAGTATAAAGATTAATTAATATACAATACATTTGCCAAACTACTACAAATAAAGCATTAGACGTTAGAGATTGCATGGACCCAGTTTAAATAGAGGTGAAATACTGCTTCTTTGGAGCAGGTGGCTTGGAATTACACGGTGAACCTTTTGTGAGAAGTGTGTAACAATATCTTCTCCTATCAAATCTTTTGAAAAGATAATGATGTTATTATGTCTGAGGAGAGACATTATTTAATTATCTGAATAATGTAATCTCAATTCTGCCATTATATTATTGGGTAACAATTCTAATTTTAAACACTGTAGCAAGTTAACATGAAATATGAGACCAGATTCAATGATATGAGAGGCTATTGTGTAAGTCAATCAGTTTCACATTCCACATACCAATTAGAATCTGCTATTGAAGTAATTACAAGTTAAGAAAGTTTATGACCACCATTCCTTCGGAGCTCTTCCGAGATATGATTTGTTGAAAACCACTCTTTGCCCTGGAGAAGTGTCTAACTGCAACAACACATCTTTTATTATGCTTGCGTCAAAATAACAGTTAACTGAGACAAGCCAGGTTAATTCAAACGTCTCTTAAGAGCCTCTTATTCAATTCCTTATTGATGGTGGCAGGCAGAGAAATTGCCCCAAGCCGACACAAGGCTGTGAACTCTATAAATGTGTTTTGGAAAAGTCTGAACTGGTGAGTTGTTGTTAAGACAGAAAACACTTAAACCCAGGCGCACCCTCTGCACAGCTGGCATGTACCTCATTACTGCCAAGTATATCTCTGGCTTCCAGAATATGGCTTATAAAGGAATTCTCTATGTACAAACCAAAACACAGAGATAGAAATGGACACAACTTTATGGACGCATTGCGTATAATCGAACATCGTATCCTAAACAAAACCATGCCAAGCTTGATTACTCATTCTTCAAAACATGTGGGACATTCTTTGGATAGCTTTGAAAGACGTCTCAAGTGGCGATGGCAAACAATGGCGATAATTAGCCATATCAAAAAGAGCCTCGACTAATGAGCCAGTTAACCTTTCAACCTGCAGACACAGGGCTCCTTATTGGTCAGTGAAGTCAAGCATGAAGCCTTGTGTCACCTCCATCAATCCAGGATAGCAAAGCTTTTTTTCTGTTTTCCTTTTTGTTAAAAAAGCCTGCATTTAGGACAAGACAGAGTTTTATGTTGAACACACATCTAGTTCCAAATGAAAACCTAAAATTGCAATAGTTACATATCTACAATAACGAGGAGTGTGATTAAAAAAAAGGAGGTAGTTAAACCATGGACAGACACCCCATTGTGAAACCCCTTTCTTTCATTCATTACTACTCTCTGCTCCTTGAACCCTCAACATGGTTTTAAACATTTTATTTCAGAAGTCTTTAAACTTGGCTGGAGATAAACTGTAATTGCTTCCTCATCAGCTAGTTGCAGAAATTGATGGCTGTCAGAGGAGCGCCTTGACCCTTCTGCTACCTGCATTCAATGAAAAACAACCTGCATAGCTTCCACTGATTCATTCAAGAATTACAAGTCAGCCATTTTATTGCTATGCTGCGGAATAGAAATAAGAGCACGGAAGTAACAGCTCCATTCAGCCCCTCGAGTGTGCATATGCACTGTTATAAGACTTTTCTATCTGTGGTTGTCAAGGTGTCAAGAAGCCTTTTGACAGCTCCAAGGTTCACACCATGTTCGTTTTGTCAACACAGAACGTCTGAGTCATAAAAAGCAGGATTCATGGGAGGAAGCTCCAGGTTAGCAAGGGGTAAGATGCTGATTTGTTCGCCGTAAAGCCCGTGGTGGAGCACAGCAGTCAAGTACTGACTTGCTATGGCCTCAAATCATCCCAGTGAAGCACAACAACTGGCGAGCAGTTAATAAGTCATCATGGGTTATGTTACACGTAGATTTGTCAACAGAAGAAGTCATCATGCATGAGGGCACTTGAAAATATATTGCGATATTTAAAGTATATGCATGTACACTGAATTACACATACACATAAAGAACACCACCGTGCTGCAAAACGTTTTTTTTGTTTTTTTTCCCCCAGTGCCACCTCAATTAGAAAGGTCCATTGATTCTGGATGTGTGATAGGACCATGCAAGGACAGGACTGTATGTCACACGTTCCTACCTCTGCCCCCTATTTCCCACGGAGCAGAGCAAGCATCATAAATCTGATCTGGCCATAAAACTCTGCCCTCCACTGAGATAGACACTTGGAGGTAAACACAGTCACTAGCACATTCCTTTAGACGGTTTTAAAACCTTATCGCAACTATTATGAATATGAGCTTAACGTGGACTCAGAAAACCTTAGAAATGTTTTCTGCATGTGTTAGCTAACATTATATGTAAACACAAATAAACCAGTTGTGTGTGGCTACTGCGCAGCCAGATGTCCGGACCACAGCAGCCTCATGCTCAGCCTGTTAGCGTTCACATGTCCTTCTTAACCGCTGCTAAAGATGAGTGGTGAGTGTAGTTGACCAACCCTGACGGCTGTGGCTCACCAAAGTCTGTTTGATCTTGGTGCGGCCTGCTAAAAACACCGCGAGGCAGGATGTTGCAGGATGTCTGATGTGGCCTACACGAAGTCAATTTCAACACTGAGTGACATGGTGACATAGTGCGGCCGAAATGTTCTCACACAAATTCTTTGCTGTGAGCACACCTGGAAGATGAATTGGTGCCAGTCCCTTTCTGGTTCATCCCATTGATTTTGGAAAAGCTTAATTCGAAGCGACGTTTAAATTCCTACAGAGGGCTGATTTATTTTGAATTATTTCATCAAAACTTAACTCAACATTTATGTTTTGCTTGTTGTTACTTCGCTTGAATGTTTGACCTTCACTGTTCGGAATGATGCATGTGTAGAGCTTGACACTAGAAGGTTGGTTTTACATACATCTATTGAAGGGGGAGAGTGCAACTAGTTTGGAAGCCAATCATGGTCCAATATGCAACTTGCATAAGTGGGACAACAAAAAATGGAATTCAGTGATGAAGGAGGCATTTTGTGGCCAAGTGTTAAACTTTCAACAGTATTTGCATAATCATGGTTTCTTTTTTTGTTTTCTTTGTTTTGTAGAAAAAACATGTACGTAACATATATCCAAAAAAAATATATGTCGTAATACGTGTTATTGTATACGTCGTAAAACATGTCTGGTTGGGATCTTAAACCAAATTAAGTTTACAAATGAATATTAGCACATACAAAGAAAAAAATATCAAATCAATTCATTGTTAAAATATAAAAAAGGCCATTCACTCTCATGGGAAATAATATAAAAAATTGTGATAGTTTACAATTCACACAACTTCCTAATTCACGCCCTATAAATTATCTGACATGATGTACTATGTGAACCTCAGGCTGTTGCTGAACTTTGACAGGGATTTGTGTTAGACGCTGGAATGAGTAGCAGAAATGAGGACGAGGGCAGTGAAGCCATGTCAGCTATTATACTGCCTTCAATTTAAATTAAGAAATTGGTGGTGTGCACTTGCTTCTTGTCTTAAGAAGCTTTTTCAAAGATTAATTGCTTCAGACCATGCTCTTACAATGTAGGTCAGATATTGAGCTTTATTTTAATCTGTTCATTATTTGCAGGAGGAAAGAGAGAGCAGAGGAGAGAGAGAGAGAGAGAGAGAGAGAGAGAGAGAGAGAGAGAGAGAGAGAGAGAGAGAGAGAGAGAGAGAGAGAGAGAGAGAGAGAGAGAGACAGAGGGAGGGAGAGTGAGAGGGAGAGAGAGAGAGAGAGAGAGACACAGAGACAG
Organism: Bovichtus variegatus; assembly: GCA_943593645.1. Lineage (NCBI taxonomy): Eukaryota > Metazoa > Chordata > Actinopteri > Perciformes > Bovichtidae > Bovichtus > Bovichtus variegatus. The sequence continues at coordinate 4,475,990 of CALSCE010010635.1, forward strand.
CGAGACAGAGAGAGAGAGAGAGAGAGAGAGAGACAGAGGGAGAGACAGAGGGAGAGACAGACAGAGGGAGAAACAGAGGGAGAGACAGAGGGAGAGACAGAGGGAGAGACAGAGAGAGAGACAGAGGGAGAGACAGACAGAGGGAGAGACAGAGGGAGAGACAGAGGGAGAGACAGAGGCAGAGACAGAGACAGACAGAAG